>JANSTT010002297.1:0-33256 GCA_026745375.1 Platyura marginata
AATTATTAAATATTAGAGAAAAAAATTTATAAATAAAAAATAGCGAACATTTAAAATTTACCGAAATATAGAAAAATTAGAAACACAGAGAAAGTAAATCGACAATATGTAAATAAAATGAAAATTTATATAAATAATTAATTATACATAGATGGTACATAAATTGTATAATTTTTACTAATCGCGTGGTCATAATATGTATGATTAATTTTTAGATTTTATTGTAAATATTTTATGTTTCATAAAATAAAAATTATATGGTACACACTATTAAAATTAAAATTAAACAAAAATGCAAGCAAAAAAAAAAACTTAAAAAAAAATTAATATTTAAAAAATGACACGTGACTTATAGATAAATTATTTATTTATTGACGGAAGCAAATAAATGTATCTATATTTAAACATAATATATGAATAGATAAAAGAAAATCATAAATATAATAAATCATTGCAATTTTATATTTTTCTTAAGCATAGATAATTGATTATACCTAATATTTGAGATGCAGATTTCATTTCATTGTCTACAACTTGCACCAAGAGAGGGAGGATACTATTTTCGAAAATTTATTATTGTACCTACCTACAAAACCAATATTAAATTTTGTATTTTTCTTAAAAACCGTCATGATAGGTACATATAACGTATAAGTATACGTTTATTTGGAATGTAGACACGTAAAATATTACGAAAAGCGAACATTTTCCTAATATTTAACAATTTAGCATTTTGTAAACTCCTCTCTCCCATCAATTAACGATGCCCACGTCTATGATAAATAGAAAATAGAAATATTTTCATCAATTTTTTTTTACTAAGTTTTATTGGAGGTAGGCCAAGAAATTATTATCGGATTCGGATGTTAATTAGGTCGTGAAAAAAAGATGGAGAAACACTGATGTTAACTGTTGCAAATTTAAATTTAAATTTTAAAATTCACATACTCACTCAGTGGCGAATCAAGCAAAGTGGGAGCCTCAAACTTAAGTTAGAAGAAAAAGTTTTTAAAAAAACATATTTTTTACATGAATTTCCGTTTTGCTTTATTTTTTGCAAAATTTGTCAATTATTTTGGCAGTGTCAATTCGGTTTAAAATTTCCTGCTTTAACATACAGAATGGCCATATTATTTAATCTTTCTTCTCGCATAGTACTCCTTAAATAATTTTTTACAAGTTTTAAAACAAAATACGATCTTTCTCCTGACACATTAGACAAGCAAATTGTTTTGGTGTCCTCGTTTCCTTTTAGAAATATTAAAAAAAGTTAAAATCATCTTCAAAAGTACAAACATCAATGTAATTTTTATAAATATGCTTTAACTTAATTATTTGTTATACATAATATGGTATACAAAAAAAAGTAATTTTCCTCGACCCCTAATGAAACGACATTTTGAGACCTCGGGGCCCTTAGTTATTCCGGGGCCCTTTGGAATTGTACCTAATGATAAAACACTCAACTAACGGAACAGAATTTAAAGTAAAGACAAATTGTTCATCGCGTGATTTCAGCCATATCACAGAATTTTCCTAACCAAATAATTTTCTTTCTTTTACATGTATTATTACACCGCCTTGTCTGCCGTCCAAAAAGCGGTAAACCTGACTTCATGGTCTTTCATCTTTTCACGTAAATTCCCTTTATCATAATCATTATTTTCTTATGCAAACAAGTTTATTTGAATATGAGGATCTTGTTCCAGCTATATTACATGGAAGAAACTATGTAAGCAGCGTATTTTTAGTATAATATTAAGTTTTTCTATTCCATATTATTAACAAATTATAGTTTTGTCATTGTTTTGTCAATATTAAAGAGAATAGGAATAATCATTTAGGGCAGGACAAAACTTAACCTCTTATTATTTATATTTTCGTTTTTGCAATGAATCACGGTCGACAGAAAGAACTAAAAAAAAAAGAAATTGTAATTGTCGTCTATTCAAAGAATGCATACAAATTGTGTGTATTGCAAAAGTACTGACATACATACATAACTAGGCTATTAAACTCTGTTTATATCTAAACAGCTACACGCTATAGAATTCACGATTTTCTTAGGGTAGCTGATTTAATTTGTTATTATATTTTATATTTTGTTGTTGTAAAGACTACCTGTAGGAAATAACTTCCAACCGTATCATAAAAAATGTAAAAAAAAAAACAAAAACAAAAAGCTGTTATAAAAAAAGTAGATATGAATGACAAAATATATGTTACAAAAATTATTGTTGAATTTGTCTATACATTTTCTTTGTTAATGTTGGAAATTTAAAACATACCTAAGCAATTTTTTCTAATTATGATAATTTTATATAAATTATAGTAGTTTTATATTCAAAATATTATAATAAAGTAATGAGATCGCAAATAATAATCTATAAATATTATAAATACGTAATAATATTGTATATAGGGGAAAAAAAATTAACACTAAAAAACAAAACAAAAAATCATAAAAAAACACAACATAGCAAAACACAAAATACAAAATTAACAAAAATTTAGCACACAATATATATTTTTTTTTTAATTATTTTTTAGAAAATTAGAAATTATAAAAAACCACAATAACAACAAATCATAAAATATCTTTAATAGTAAATAAAAATAAAAACAAAAAGAAAATGTATTTGGGATTCCTTTTATATAATATTTACATAAAGTGGATATAAATTACAATAAATAAATTTAAATAAGATTGAAATAAGAAATTTTAGTTGCTACTTTAGATGCATAGCTAGAATTTTAAATGTCCAAAAAAAAAAATGTTGATTTGAATAAAAATTTTTGATTAATTGCTATGAATTTTCTTCAATTTATACATTCTATTGTGTTGTGTTCGTTAAAGACTGTGACTGACCGAGTCCAAAATTCACATACTCAAACTCTGAGGCCAGCTTCTGTTCTTAAATCGATGGACACTTCTTGTACCTACAATCTATGTATACACTACTTAAAAGGAATCCGTATAGTTTTGTGCCTGACAAATATTGCAACCGTGGACCACATCCAATATGCATAATATACGCAAGTTTAAAATCATTTTAACGTTTAAAGAAACGGACACATTGCATGACGGATAAATGGGTTATTGGATAAAATAAAAACTAGCTAGTACTTCGTAAGATCATACACCTTGAGGCATAAAAACCTCAAATTAAACTCTTTAAGAATTTTTATTTGTAAAAGTTTATTACATCTGAAATTCTTGAAAGACTTGACCCCCAACTAAAAAACATTTATAGAACACACATTGTGCGTTTTAGTGTATGTTGAAAATAACAAAACTAGAATATTTTTCTCATAACATGCGTTCCTTTTTTCTTCTGCTATACGTGATCATCTATATGTGAAATTAAAATTGCTTGTTTTAAAATGTAATTAAATACAATTATTACATGTATGCGTAAATTGATGAATAACCTCTTTATAATGGGTGCTCTCTTATAGGAAGCAGGGATTCATTTTAAAAGTTGTTTATTATGCTTAATTATTTATTTTTCTAAGTTAGTGTTTTCAAGGTAATGACTAAAAAAACATCTTAATTGATAGGGACCACCTGTACAGCTACGATGTTCTTCTATTAAATAAATCTGTAATAATACTACATTACAAAATGTCAGCACTGATCTCTTTATTTTAAAATATTGAAATTACCCAATTTTTTATATTTTTTTTTTTTAAATTAAAACTTCGAAGAAACAATAATAGTAATTTTTTTCAATTTAACTTTACGTTTGCCGTTATGCTTAAATCAGCACACACTTGCATTAATGTTCATGACTTTAAGTCAACATACGTACAAAACAATAATTAGACGAATAGATTATTCTTTAAAAAAAAAGAGTTAAAAACTGTATGTCTATTTTGAGACAATGCAATCGTTTAATTACTCCCATTCTGTTGTACCGGGCGGTTTAGATGTTAAATCATATAACACTCTAGATATTCCATCAATTGTTAATATATCAGAAACCATTTTGTCCAAAACCTAAACCAAAATTCAATTAATTTATAATTTCCGATAAAGAAGAAAAAAAAATAAAAATACTTACATGAAGCGGTAAATTATCTGAACCTGGAATAGCCGGTACGCCAGTCATAAAATCATTTGTAAGGAATGGCCGAAGAACTATAGCTCTAGAGCAAGATGGTATTCGATTTGCTGGATCTCTATCAAAGTGTACGGGTATTAACACTACTGGCATTTGTGAAATGTGTTTCAGATAATCTGCCTGCTTAAGTATCTAGAAGAAATAATCGATGATTGATCGTTTTTTTTTTTTGTATTTTTAATTCTTACCTCAGTAGCTAAATGATCAGCTAATCGTACTTGAGCTAGAGCATATTTACTAATTCGAGTAGGAGTAATGTCCAATATTGGATGTATAACATGTCCACCAAATACATAACAAACTCTATTTATATTATGTAAAATTTTCGTAATTAACTTAGCCAAAAACATAAGATCATTCCAGTTAGGACTTTCGTCGCTTGAAAGTGCCGCCACATAACTGTAAGTGCGGGAATCGCCTAGATATAGATGGCAATATGACAATATTAATAAATGATTGTTTGTAGAAAATAACAAATTTCTATTTTTACCTTGTACACCGACACTTCTTACTGGCAATATTGTTGCTGATATTTTTATACTTCCCGAAATTCGAAATAGTTCACTTTGCTCTTCCTTTGATGTAGCTCCTGATACTCGATTAATAAGTGCATGATTTTTTTGTAGCTTATTATTATAATCTACTATTACCTTAACGATAACCTACATGTAGAAAATATGTTGGAATGTTTAAATTTGTAAATATTTAGTTTAAAATCAATAATAAATAAGTAGTTATACGAGGGGGGTAATCACTGAAGTAATTCTTGGGACATAGATCCTGTTATTTCCATGTAATTCCTTGGGACAAATTTTTAACGAGTGACTACCCCTTCTAGTTATACTAAAACACCACCCACCAAAGCCATTATTCAACTGCCATTACAAAAGATATTCTCACGTAATTTTTTGACGATTTTGCTTCAACAGCATGAAAATTGTACATGATAAATACTTTTTTTGTATAGTAAAAACATCCCTAAGAAGAAGAAAAAACATCCAAGAAAAAAAAAGTTATGATCCAGAAACTAAAAAAAGAGAAAAGAAAATTAAAGAGTAATGTACGAGTTATAATTAAGCAAACCAAAACGAAACATCATAACAGATAACTAGATAAAAATTGTGAAAATTGAGCCAACCGAAGTTTTTGTGTATTATAACAAGGGAATAAAAGGATGTATGCGAAGCAGAACATGTACAGAAATCTCGACCAATGGAGGAGTAATTCAAGATATTCTTGTTATCTGTGTTATTCTACAGAAATTCCTGTAGCCGAGTAGTGATCGAGGGGACCTTTCTTTGAGTTTTGTGAATTTCACTGCTGCCAGTTAAGGAATCAAAAGGAAAACTGACATATCGAAATACGAAACTGCAGAAAATTTTAGGTTAAATATAAAGAACTTCATAAAAATGTGACGTTTAGATTTTGTACAATCGTAACTAAATTAAAGTTATTTAGTTGGAAAAACTATTTAACCCAAATGTCCAATATTACGTACAGGCTTCATTTGTTTCGAATAACGGAAATAATACCCACAACTCCGACAACTGGATGATTATTTATATATTTTTAGAAAATGAAATTTATTCTGATAATTTAGCCCTTCGATTTTGATAAATAGAATACAAACTTCCTGGTTTATTTATTTTCGAACCAATCAAGAATGAACATTAAAGTAAATATGTCTTTGTTGATAATAAAATTTTACATAAGTTACCGAAAAATATTAAAGAATTTTTTTAAAAGAATATTGTTACATAAATAATAAAAAAATATTTCGTACCTGGGTCTCTGAGAAATCTTTTTCAATATATGGTTCATCAGCGCAAATAATGCGAATCGCCAAACCAGGACCTGGAAACGGATGTCTCTCCACTAAATTTGCCGGCAATCCTAAATCATAGCCCATTGCCCGTACTTCATCTTTATGAAAATCTTTTAAAGGTTCAACAACACGACCAGTTTCTCTTAGTTTTCTGTAATTTACAAAATTTATTTGAAAAAATTAACTTAGTGTCGCTTTTTGTAGAAAATTAAAAAAAACCAAAAAAAAAAACCAAAAAATACCTAATCAGCTCAGTATCGTTGTGATGAGTTTTAATTGTATCAGCATTTGAGCTTACCAGATGTGATGCAGATTCAATTAGATCAGGCCTTAACGTACCTTGTGCCAAAAATACTTCTTCTGGATTTAATCGGAGACTTTTTAATACCTCATTTGTTACTTTAACAAATGTATCACCAATAATTTTTCGTTTCTCTTCGGGATTTACTGTAAAACATAGCATTGGCGTTTCACTGTTATATAGGCAACCTGGCTTTCTAACAATTGTAGAACCATTAAAAAATGTGAAAAATGCTTCCTTAACAATTAAATCCACCGTAATATTTTGAAGAGATTTTTTAACATTTTCACTTTCAAATTTTCGCATAAAGCCTGTGAAAAGGAAAAATAAATAAATAATTTTATGAGGCTATTTCATGTATTGTTTAAATTAAACAGACAATTCAATCCTTCAATGGGCACTTTATTCACTTATACTTATGGTAAAGGTAAACATATAAAATATGACTTAATATGGCGGTAAAAAATACGATAACAATTTTTTTAGTAGCCCGACTTATAAAACTCGTAATTAGAAAATAAAACTCAAAAATGGTTAGAAACTAAACAGCAATTGTTTCTGCAAATTTTGTATACAGATTTTTCCCTTAAAGTAGTCAAAATAAGTGTATGCGGTGAGGTTTACTGTAAAAAAGCAAATAACAATAAAGGATAGCAAAAAAGGAAATAAATATTCCGAATTAGCATCGAAAAGATTTTCCTTTCGTGTGGAAACTTCTAATACTTCTATTGCAGTCAGCGATTTTATATTTTCTACCAAAAGAGAAATTTCTTAATCCGTACAGAAATAGGAATACTTTTCTATACTACAATACATACATATTTTCATTTAAATTACCATTGTCAACATGCACCGCAATAATTTGATCTGGTTCAAGAGCATGTCTTAACAGTGCAACACATACAGTCGAGTCAACACCTCCACTTACTAACATCTAAACATTGAACAAAATTAATTTGCATATTTTCCCACTAATTTATAAAATTACTTACTAACACTTTATTCTTTCCTACTTTATTTCTTATATAATTTATACATCCCTCTTTCCGGCATTGCATCGTATAGTTTTGCGATATACCACAAATATCAACCAAAAAGTTAGAGAGCATTTGCTTTCCGTTGGGTGTCAAATCGACCTATATAAATATGAATTATCCATAAAATATTCATTTCTCTAAATAATAAGAAATATATATATATATATATATATATTGCTTGCCTCTGGATGAAATTGAACGCCGTAAATTTTAAGTTTTTCATTATAAATAGCTGCTATAATATTGCTTGATGAAACAGCACCAACTGTAAGTCCTTCACCAAGTCTATCAATACTATCACCATGTGTTAACAGAACGGTCTGCACTCTTGATAGTCGACTGAAAATACCAATTTCATTAAATTCAAAATATGTTAATATTAAGAAGTACAGAGTTAAGCTTTTCTAACTAGGTTAGGTTGGGGGGGCTGTAGGGCTATTGACCCCTCACCACTGAGACCTAAAAGATCTATTGTAGGTGCAACTAACTAATAGTTATTATTTAGCATTACCACAATTTTTATATATAATTCATTATCAATTATGTAAAGCTTTGTGTAGCTTAATATTTAAACTGTACCAAATATTAAGTTGTTCAAAACATTTTGTGTATTGTTTACTTTTGGAAAATTGTATCAGAGTTCCACTAAGCTTTTACAATCAAACTCTTTCTTTTCTTCCTTTTTTCTTAAGGCATAATTTAATTAAATATTATATTTGTTTGCCTTACTTGAATAAACGACATATACTTTCTACAGATATATCGTGCTGTCCATCTTCTCGAATATCTTTCTTGTGTACCAATCCACCAAATTCTTTATTGATCATATGAAATCCGTAACAAATACCTAATTTAGTTATTATTTAATTATTTTCAATTTCCAGACTATTAGAAGTATCGAAAATGATTTTGTTACCTAGAATTGGTATACCCATTTTAAATATATCAGGATCGTATTGAGGTGCATCTTCCGCATATATAGAACTTGGGCCTCCTGATATAATGATACCTTTAAACCCAATTTCTTTTAATGATAAGGCAGGTGTATCTAATGGTAATATATCAGATTGTATTTGAAGTTCACGAACCTTTCTATCTATAACCTAAATTTAAACAAAAAATCATATTAAATATGAAATACATTGTTGTTGTTGTTGATGCCATTGTGCATGTATGTGTGTGTGTGTGTGTGTAGATTTAACATTTAACTTACTTTTCCATACTGCGATCCAGCATCCAAAATAGCCACTCTGTCTTTTGGTATTCCATTTTCTTCTGTCAATAACATTTTTTGAGATGACAGGTTATTCATATCTTTGTCGTTGCAACACTAAAATTAAATTTACAATTAAGTAGTCAAAATGATCCAATTCAAAAATCTATGAATAATTTAAAATGTAATCTTTTAGCAATTTTCATAATTTTATGGTGTATAGCGGCTAATAGGTACCGACTTGTGCTTATCAGAAATAAAATATGAATACATTTTTACAATTGGCTAGTTGAAATGATCTCAAACTGAAACTATGTAGATTAGGTTTTTAAAAATACATTTAGTGACATAGGTTAATAAAAAAAAAAACATTTTTAAATTTTAAAAAAAATGTTATATAAACTAGATAATGAAGAAAACAATCACATAATAAATATTTTAATAAACAACAGAGATAAAGTCTGACGATATTTAATTAAAAAAAAAAACCTAATAAAAAATGTCTTAATAAATATGACAAAATAATAGAATTTTCCACATCCACATTTATAGAAAGTTTACATATTACGTAAATTAACTCCAATATTTTTTAGTTAACTTAATATTTGCTATTCACTCTGAAGTCCTTCAGATAGAGGAATAATAATTATAATATATCAGTAGTAATAAATCATCGTCAATAGTCATTTCATTAAGATGATTGACCAATAGATATATAAATAAAAAAACAAGTATCATTTTTTAAATTGCTATAATAAATGGTGTTAAATTTTTAATATCAAAAAATATATAAATGAAAGTATAGTCAAAATAACTCTCAACTCTCGACTCACGTCGGTTACGTTTAGAGTTCTCAATATATGTGCTAAGTAGCTGATTTCTATTCTAATTAGGATAAGTAATGTTTCTCACTTTCTTGTGTCGAATCCTAAATCCTAGCTGAACAACCAAAAATCTAAAGAATACTTAATTTTGTAAACCGACTCCTATATCTTTACATAATGAATCTGCACTGGAGAAGTATTAGAGATTCCACTTGAGACCATAATAACAAATCTTATTTGGTAAGTGTTATAAATGCCAACGAGAATGCTTGGGTGAGAAAATAGCAGATGTTTGTTCATAAAACAATGTGTAACCAAATCTTTCTTATGAGGGTGTTTTTAGTTGGTATAGCAATTTTGTTAAGAATTGGTAAGAAAGTTTAAGAATGCCGAGTGATAAATACATATCACCACACAAGGGGTATAATGTTTATATAAGAGTCATCTTGTTGGGGCATAAGATTCCATAGCTCACAAAGATACGTCGACGAAATTGTTGGACAACTTTTTTTACGAGATGTGCATGTAGTACCTATTATTATTTTTTTCATGCATATCATTAGCTCGTACAAGTTGAAGACTTAAATTCTTAAAAGCTGTACTCTTAGGGTAGTTTTGCGGCCATGCAAGTATAAAAATATTTGAAATTTGACTACAGTATTTTACTATAATTCTGCTAGTTTAGCACCAACAAATACTTAAATTTTTTTAAATATGCATTTACCTAGGTAAATGTAAAAATAAATTATGTTTAGCTTTTAAGTGGGTAACTATATATATATATTAAATTATTACACTTTGCCAAATGTGATGATTGAAACATTTTTTTTCAATTTTGGGTAAATAACAAAACGAGCATACGCAACAAAATTGTAGCTTGTAAAATGTACTGAGTGAAATTAAGTACAAAATTTGACGATTATACTTACAAATTAACCTAAAAATGGAAAAAATATTTTATGATGTTAAAGATGACAAACACAACAAGAAAAATCAAAAAGCGTGAATGCATCATTAAGACAAAGGAAAAAATATCTCGTCAAATATTTGCATAAGGAAAAATTAAAAAAAAAAAAATTAACAAAATAATGTGAGCAAAAAAATAACAAAATAATGATTTTTTTTAGCAAGGTGTGACCATTTTCAATCAATTTTCTTCACCGGTATTACTCGAAGGAACACACTCATAAGCATTCGAAGTTTTCCACAATAGATTTGAAATTAAATTGTATATCGAATATTTATCAAAACACATAAAATATTGTCTATAAAACCAAACTATGCGATCTATACGTGCATCTTGAGAAACATGTACAGCGCGCGGTGCACATTTTTTCCAGCTCACTCACTGTGCGTAAAAATCGACTTTTATTATGAAAATCTCTACGAAAACTATGAAAAATCTTTACCTTCGGTTGTATATGCACTTATGACGTATTTATGTTACGTTTTTAACATTTGATTTTGAAAAATTTTGTCAAATTTATTCCTCGGACAATCGATTCGTCTCAAAAAGTCAATCCGTCAAACGATCAATGTTGCCAACTGGAAAGAATGCAAATGGCGTTGAGGGGAATTCATGTCTAAATATTGACGTTAAATTATGGATGACCTAATTTATATGCTTTTCTGATACCTAAAATCTATTACTACACTGCCTGGTTGAATGAAGCTTGGGTAAAAAATGTGCATTTTTGTTTATTTCTGGAGTGATCAGTCTACACAAAATCTCTTTAAATGTTGCGATAATTAGGGTGTATACTTCTGCTAATCACCAACCTGGCACTACATCACGCTTGAATTCAATAATTAATCAATCAACTCAATTATTATACTTTTACATCTTCTGTAAAAGATAAAGTGAAAGTCAACAGCTAAACTATCAGTTATTTTGACTTTTATGAATAGAACAAAAAACGCTCCTATTGCATGAAAAACATACCTAATTTCTGTTTACAGAATTTAGAGTGGTTAATATTGGTATCATCTTTCTTTGCTTCAGATTGTTGTATAACTTTAAACAGGTTTTGTATAGAGTGATCAACAGAAGCACAACTGCTGCAGGGGTTTTTATTGAAATTCAATATAGAAACTGCAACACACTCTCGACATAGAATAATCAAACAATAATTCTAGTACATATGTAGTTAATTTCCTGGGTTCCAAAACGTCACTGTTTAAAACGAGCGCGAAAATAGTTGTCATGTAGCTAAGTGTTTTGGTTTTTGCTTTTCTGGTGATCATTTT
Source organism: Platyura marginata (assembly GCA_026745375.1). Taxonomy (NCBI): domain Eukaryota; kingdom Metazoa; phylum Arthropoda; class Insecta; order Diptera; family Keroplatidae; genus Platyura; species Platyura marginata. The sequence continues at coordinate 11,572 of JANSTT010002297.1, forward strand.
TATTTCAAGATATTAACTATTAAGGTACGTAATCGTAATCTTCTTAACCACCTATATTTATTCCTACATCTTTTAATATTAATTATATTTAATTTTGTAACCTTCTATCTAAATTGTTATTTCATTAATGTTGGCTGCGATAACTCCATTATATTTTGCGAAATAATTCCTTAAACTACTATTTCCTTAAAATACCTATATTGAATTACATATAGTAATTTCTTTTAATTAGGTATTAAGTTATTCACATAATAAATATAAATCAGTAATGTGATAATCATAATATCGTTGGGTTTACTACATAGTACACCTACATATTTATATCTATCCTCTTTGTCTTTGTCCTTCGTCAACGGACCTATCTATATATTAATAAGTTCAGAATGTTGATATACATATTTCAAAATTGAAGAAATTAAGTGCCATATTGCGAAAATGCACCTGAATTACCCACGGATCTACATGATTCGTATTTAAAAATAGCTGCCCCGTTTAGGGAGCAGTTGTTGTGACATGAACAGTTACTGAATATATGTTGAACTATCCAAATTTGTAATCCTACGCCCAAAACTGATTACAGGCCTCACTAAACTTTATTTTATTTTAACTAACTTAACTAAACTTCTTCTTTTTCTTAATTTAGGACATAATCCTGTCTTTTTATATTTTTTTTCTTCGATCGGAGCTGCATCTTTTAAGTGGTCTTTTTTCAGATGGTATATTTTCGCTGCTGTGTTTACTATTCTTTGCTCTTCTCCGTGTTCTTGCCCATCTTACAATATCCTGCACTTCGCACTCATCTCTTATGTTTTGACTTCTTATTCTGTCCATTAGAGTTTTCCAAACAACTGGAAAACTAAACTAAACAATTATACTTAATTGCCATTTTTATGTGGAATCAAATAAAATATAGAATTTTTTATTTTAGATTTTTTTTTTAAATTTATCGACTATACAATTTAAAGAAAAAAAAATGAGTAATACCGATGAATTGGAACAACTTTTAATGGCCGCGGAAGACGATGATATATTCAGTAATATTGAAAATCTAGATGCTGATAAAAATTTATCAAAGAAAATCGACATGAGTGATGAAATAAGCACAAAACTAAAAGAAGATGATGGTTTTTCGAAGAGACTCGATAGTATTAAAGAAAATGGATTTTCAGATTTACTCAATAAAAGTGCCCTACACATAGATATTGACGAACCGAGCATTGTTCATACGGCCGATATTGATTCATCTGACGATGAGGATGTTAAAAATGTTTTCGAAACAAAATATAACGATTACGGAAAAGATATTCAGGCAATTTTAAAGAGAGCCGATCTGGAGAAATCTGAAATCCAAGTGACTCGAACAGTGGATAATATTATACGTAAAGAAATGGTAACCAAAGTGCCTGAACTACCAAAAAGCATAAAACTTACAGAACAATCGAAAAAGCTTGATGATAATGTGAACATTTACACAGATCCAATTTTCGGTATTAGAATAGTTCATCCATTGATTTCGAGCTCAATGTTGCAGGAGCGTATGGCAGGACGAACGCCAGTTCATATATCAACGATTGTAAGCCACATAAAGCACGGTGATTTGAAAAAAGATTGGGCAGTAGCGGGCGTTTTATTAAGTAAAGGACCAATAAGTACCACCAAAAATGACTCTCAGTATACCATTTGGAAAATAAGTGATTTGAGAGGTGACATTAAAAAGGTGTCTGTTTTTCTATTCAAATCAGCATGTAAGGATTTATGGAAAACTGCTGTAGGAATGGCTATAGCAATACTTAATCCAAACGTATTAGAGAATAATAAAGATAAATCGGACATTGCTTGTTTATCAGTAGATAATCCCCAAAAGTTTATGATTCTAGGACAATCAAAAGATTTGGGAACATGCAAAAGTAAAAAAAAGAACGGTGAAATATGTAATGCTGTCGTGAATATAAATATATGTGAATTTTGTGTGTATCACGTAAAACAAGAATATGGAAAGATGTCGGGTCGTTCTGAGCTGCAGTCAGCGACATCTGGCCGTGGTTTAGCGAATCTTCGGAATAAAGTGTTGGGCAAAAGTGAAGTATTTTATGGTGGACAATCATTTACGGCTATTCCAGCTAGGAAAAATCCAAAACTTTTAGCAAAAGACCAACAACGTCTAATGAAATTATCAGAGTATCATCAAGCAACAGTGCAAAAATCAGGTTTTATAGTTTACAATTCTAGAAATACAAACATTTTATTAGACTTTTTTCTCTCTAGCCAGTACTGAGGTAAAATATATTTCACCAAAAAAACGTGACTCTAAAATTGCGGCAACTGTCGAAACGAATCTTAAACAACGTCAGACAGACATTAATCGACTTAAATTGTTAGCAGGCAGTAATTCTACGCCATTAATCGAACATAAGCCAGCAGATACTTTGTCCCAATCTACAAGTATTTTACCACTTAAAACACCACAACTCCAAAAAGAAGGTTTTTCGTTTGAACTCAATTTCTCATTAAAAAAATCCGAAAATGCCAAATTAAAGGCTCTAGAGATATTAAAGAAAATTCCGTTAGAAAAATCAAATCCTAATTTTATAAAATATCGTGGAACAAAAACGGGAAAAAAACGAGCTTGCGATGAGATGATCAACGAAAATGAAACGAAAAAACCGAAATTGACTAACGAAGTAGAAACATTTCGAAATGAAAGAATTAAAAAAATTATGGAGGCCTCATCGTCCCATAAGGAACTAATAGAAAAACATAAAAATGATGAACAAGAAAAATATTTTAACAAACTAGAACGAAAGGAGGCAATGGAAGAGAAAATGTTGAACACATTTAAAATGGATTGTAAAGCGGTTATTTGTTTAAAATGTAAATACACGGCATTTTCAGCGGCCGACCGTTGTAAAGATGAAGGACATTCAATTAAAGTAATTGATGCACAAAAAAGATTTTTTGCTTGTCTAGATTGTGGTAATCGTACCGCAACACTTCATCGTATACCGAAATTGAGTTGTAAAAATTGTCAAAGTTCTCGTTGGCAACGAGCAGCGATGATTAGGGATCGAAAGACTGATCGACTTGGTGAAAAGTTGTCTATACGAGGTGATGAAGAAACTTTTATTGGAAGCCTTAAAACAACAGCAAATATTAATTTATGTGTAGCTGATAATTAATTTTTTTTTTAAATTTAAATGACATAAAGTGAGTTAAAATGGCTCATGTTTTTCTTAAAAAAATTTCTTTTATCACAAAAAGCCAAACTTAACTACTGTGTAGGTGTCGTATGGTTGCAAAATGTTGAACTGGTTGGATATATAACACTTCAATTCATTATACCCGTATGATCTTAATTAAAGGGTATTATAACTTTGCCTCAAATAATCCCCGATTAATTGTACTGTGGGATTTAAATAATCATATTTATTTGTGTAAAACTCTGCTTCTTTAGTTCCCTGAGCTTAGATTCTGACTCTAGTATCATGCCATTCTCTGCACATATTGGGTTAAATCTCTCAAATAGATTTTCTCTGTCAAACAAATTGGTATTTTCTTACATGCTTGAGTTCCACCTATGAATTCCGCCAATTGCGGCATTGTCGTTATAAATAAAATCCATAATTATCCATCAGCCTGAGATGCTTGAATACATTCTTTGTCAGTAACTCGTTTACATTGCCACCAGCTCAACTGGCAACTGGTAAAATCTGAGTGAATATCTCTGTTAGCTGTAGTGACTTTTTAAATAATGGAAAATTATTACAATTATGGCTAGATAAATATGGATTGTAGGCAATAATATGCTATAGTGGGTATTTATTGATTTAATATACAATTATATATAATTATGTACATGTTAGGTATATAAAATTAAAAATTTCTAATTTTTCGATTGGTGGTATAAATATAAAACATCTAGATTTACATATCTATGTATACTTACTTTTCTTATCCAGGCTTAACCGGGGTTTATGTACTAGGTACTTACAAATATTTAAATATAAATTTTAAATCACATTTATTACATAATCGAAGACAATTGTTCATTCAAATTAAGCAAACTTGAAAAACGGAATGTTATATCTTTGGCTAATTTTTTCTTTTCGGAATTTCTTACATCTATGTTGTAACCATTTCCGCTACCACCTGTCATATCAATATAAGATTTTCGTCTCTTTATCGGACTGTCATAATGAACGGCACTAGCTGTTATATTCGAAATGCTAGCACGACATATATTTTTAAAATTTTTCACATTCATTGGCATCGTCAAATCATTTTCATATCGTAAATTTTGTTCAATCGTCTTTGTTTCGATTAATGGTCGTGGTACATCATAGCCGAGCGGTATTGTTCCATTTAATAGAACAGTATCGGGTTTGTTATCATTTAATTGCGGTGCATGCCAAAGATGATCCAATTTATCTGGTTCGTCTAGATTGGCCAGTGAATCAGAAACGCTCAATGATATATTTTGATTAATATTTGAATTTGAACAATAAAGTGGATTTGAAATGGCATTATCGTCAAGTTCTAAATATTTAGCATTATTGCCCAATAGTTTTTCCCATTGTGATGATAGTACTTTGAATGGTGGTCTACCGGTAGGATCGTCTGCCCAACAAGATTTAATTATAGTATATCTGCAATAAAAATCGAAATTTGGTTATTCATTTTCATTTTTTTTTTAAGTTTATGTACATCTGTTCTGAGCAATTTTCTGGCCTTTCCATTCTATAACCAGTTTTTAGTAAATGATATAAATTTTGTGGAGGAATTCCAGGATACGGGGATGCTCCCAGTGTTATCAATTCCCAAGCCAACACACCAAATGCCCATACATCAGATCTTGTTGTATAAACGTGATCAGCAAGAGATTCAGGAGCCATCCACTAAAAAGACAATTAAATTAAATAAGATTCTTTTTTTTAAATTGCTAAAAGTATGTACTTTTACTGGTACACGATCTTTACTACGCTTTAAATATGCATCATCTTCATAGACATCTCTAGTTAATCCAAAATCAGATATTTTACAAACTTTTCCTTCAGTCAAAAGAACATTTCTAGCTGCAAGATCCCTATGTACTAACTATAAGAAAATCAATGTTAGAATCAATTTCTAATCATTCGGTTCATTTCAGTTTTACCTTAATTTCGGTCAAATATGCCATTCCTTTACAAATCTGCCAAGCAAATGATAAAATATCTTTAACCGTAACCGGTTCCACACCATTTGAAAATTCAATGCCGTTGCATTCGAGTTTTCGACTTAATCTCAAATAGTTTCTCAACGATCCATGTTTAGCAAATTCAATTATTATAAGTGGTGATTCTTGTGTACAAGCGCCCAATAAACGGATAATATTTGGATGGGCTACTTCTTGTAAAAGTTGAAATTCCGATAAAAGGGCAAGCAATTCCACAGAGTTGGCACCCGTTTTTAACATTTTTACCGCAACTGTTGTAATACCAGGTCTGTCCTTTATATTTGTTGCATAGCCTTTAACCACTTTTCCAAATTCACCTTCGCCTAATATCACATCGAGCACAAGTTGCGAACGTGGAAATTCCCATTTTGAATCACTGTCACATTTAAATGTAAATTCATTATTTATAGTCACAAGAGGAACTTCCGATAAAATATCCATTTCATTTCCTCTCTGTCCATCGGCCAATATATTTTTTGATTGTTGTTTGTCGTTCTTTCGCAACTTCCTTTTTCGATTAAGAATTACAACAACAATTACAGACACTAAAGTAACTACAGATACAGAAATGATAAGAATTTGACAATTCAAGCCACATGATGAATTTTCCTTCATTGGGACATGTGCATTTATCATACTAATTGGTGCTATTTCGCTGTTTTGATTCTTTTTAATTTTTGGTGTGGTAACTTCATGTGGACCACATGAACATTTGGCAAATTCATCACAAGTACATAATCCGTATGCAGCACGAATTCCTCGGCCACCATCATTGGTTGTATGCGGTCCAAATATTTTTGCTGCCTGCGAACAATCCTGCGGACAAATAAGTTTTTCTATTTTTTGTCCTAATTCTTCAAGCGGATCACACATATTATCTGGGCAGGTAGCAAGATCTGGTACACAAGTAGCATAGTTAATGGTCATTACTCCGGTTAAGTTATTTGCACGCCATTGACAGCTGAAAACAAAACTGGTTGTCTAAATACCTGATTGAAGGGATTCAAGAAATTGACAAATACCTTCCACCATCAGTTGCTATACCACAAGACTTCAGACAATCTTTTTTAGTTCCTGCTTCGGAACAAGATGTAGCGACGAGAGATTTTTTATTAGAACATGTAGCATTCGGATGGTTGTCTTCTAAATGAAGAATTATATTTACGGTTCCCTTTAGCCAAGTAACTGAAAGACTAAATACGTGTAGAAGTAATAAAAAATATTTTTTAATTGTATTTTGAAAATCTATTACTAATAAATCATTTCTGGTGCTGTTTCCAATGCCGTTGAATTTTTAACATACACTATGCCACCAATAGGCGTTATTCCAAATGCATTTATTTTATCCTCGCCAATCTTAAAAATGGGACCAATTTTAATTAAAGCTTTCATATTGACCGGCTCAATTACACGTGAGAATTCTTCAGCCCGTTTATATATAAACGTTTCACGTGGATATTGAATAATTGGAATTTTATCAATATTCATTGAAGACAAATCAGATGACGATGTTTCTTCAGAACTGTATGCAAATTTTCGATTTTTTCTATTTTTTCTTTTTCCATTGTCATTGCCCGACTGTAAAGCTTGTGCAGCCGGTTTGTCTAAGTCGTGAATTTTGTCTAAATTTGTAATTATACAAATTTTGGCCTCAGCCTTAAATACAAATTTTTTTAATTATGATAATTTTGAGCCATGCATGCATATATTTATGTATTTACCATTTTATTTGTTTCATTGTTTAGTAAATAAACAGTTGAATCATATGCTGTAAGTACAACACAATATGGACTTCGCCTTAGTATGCCACTTCGAGAATATAATAATTCTATTTTAAAAAGAAATTATTTATGAATTATCTATGTTGTTTTATTTGTAAGAACGCTAATTAAAAACTCAAAATAATGATGATTTTTGTATTGTATATGATTACGATTTTTATTCTCCAATAAATGTTAATAAGGTGTGTTACAAATGTAGAGGAAGGCCCATCCTTTCACACAGATATAAAAGCAGGTGTCATTCAAAATTAAAATACATTTTCTCTATAATTAAATTACACAACAAACTTAATTGTTAGAATATCTATTTTCCACGTCTACCTACACATTTAGCAAGAAATTAATTTCCCAGAAAATCCATTTCCTAACCTTTTTTGGAAAAGCCATACAAGGTTGGAAGGTTGGTAAATCATTTTTTTTTATGTTATTTTTATTTACAAAAACCGACATTGTTGGGCATTTTTGAGAAAATTCATTAGAATCAGTAAACCTACTTCGAAGCTGACGAGTATATCAAAAAAGGCTTTAGCAGCTAGTTAATTTTAAAACTTACTACAATTTATAACTGATGCCTTTAATCCTTTATGATCTGCTTCATATGCTTTGCATTCAGGTTTTAATATTTCCATTGTGTCATTAAATATTTCATAAATAATTTTTGAATTAACAGTCAGTGAATCGTTGTCCGAAAACATAATACTCTGTGAACTAACTTCCGAATCCTAAAAAATAAAACAAAAATTGTTTAGACTTAATCAATCATATCTAAAAAAAAAAAAAAATTGTTAGTCAATGGATCTGACGAATTCTACCTGACGAAAATGTGGATCATTTATTCTAATCGTGATGACCTTATCCGTTTGCAATTGTGGTTGATTGTCATTTTTATCCAAAATAGAAATTTGTAAAACTTTGTCAACAAATTTTATCACCTTATTTGATTGATCTGTTACGTAACATTGTACATTAGCTGTTAAACTTATACCGGGATCAAAACTATCATGATCAAATCTTTTATTCGTATAAATGCTATTATCCTTGATCGATAAAAATGTAGTAGCTAGAAAATATAATCCTTTCGTTAATATGTATGTTGTTCATTTAATATCATAAATATGTACCATTTAATAGATAATAATTAATTCTATATTGTGGGCAAAGTTTTGAGTAACTGGTTGGTCCAATGGAGCCAATCTCACTATATTCATCAGAAGCATTTTCCTCTACAGAATATAAAACTGAATCCCAAAAGCAAAGTTTCTCGACATTATTTGTACAGAATTCATTTAGTGTTATTGTTGTAATTGGGATAATTGTGAGAGTCATTCTTGCTTTATTTGTATGGAAACCTCTTAATTCGGCTGATATAATAAATGTTGCATTTTCTGAAATTAATAATCCATATACTGATGGAAATATCTACATATTCTTTTTATAGGTATAAATATTTACTTATTTCGTTAAAATTTTCATTAATCCATATTTTTCCATTGCTTTCATTGATTGAAAGGAAGCCATACTCATTATAAATTTCGTAATGAAATTTTTTTTCAATATCGCCACTTGTGTTGGTATCCTTTAAATAGATTTTTATTTTGTCCATTATATACACACACAAAACAAAAAGCAATTCAGTTAATTAAAATATTCCAAACCTTTTTATTTGATAATAGACGAAGAGATTTAGCGTTAAATTGCATAAAAGTATTGATTTGTAAGATTTTCAATGCCTCTTCATTTTTGGGAACCGTTAAGTGTACACCGGTTAATGGAAAATATGTTTCAAAACCTGTAAAAGAATAAATAACATTATTTAATGGATGTTCTGGAGGAAGTTTTTTATAAAATTATGTAGACCCTAGTAATGTGATTCATATTTGGTTATTTTGATTCTGGCCCAATGACTCCTATAATTAAAGTTTCGATATTCACATTATTAAATATTATTTTATCAAAACATTGTTTGCTGGATGATATTTTCTTTCAACACTACCTAAATAGGTGGAAACAATGTTTTCATTTTTTTTTCTTCAAATTTTTGTATTCTAAAACTGCATTTTGGTAGTAAGTATCAGTCGCTCGCCTGCATACACGCTAACTATCGAACGCATTGAGCGAGCGGCTTGAAATTTTGGCAGCGTCGTTTTTTTTTTTTTTACGAAAATCTGCCCCCTTTCGTACAAATTTTTTGAAGGACACGTGGTTTTTGATTTATAGTTTTTTCGACTTTTCGCACACTTAAAAACAAAATTTTGATAAAAATATATATATGTATGTACATATATGCATATCTGTATAGATAATTCTATTTTGCAACATAAATCCTTACAGATAATAACCCCAACCCCCTCCAATCTTCAACATATTTATATTGGAACAACTAATAACTATTTCATTCAACATTTATGACATTTTGTCGGGCAAACATTGATCAATGAATTTTATATCAAAATCAATATAATAAATACTTTATATAATGTATATCCTAAAGCCTTAAATGATTATTATGTTGCAGGTTAGTTAGAAAACTATCGTAAAATCATTTATTACCAGGTAATATAATTCATTTTGGCTCGGTCTTTCTTAGTATTATTGCCAATAAAAATGTTCCATGGATAGGTGATTGTATCTTTTTTTTTTTGGATAGTTCAATTATTTAATGAAATTAGAACATTTAAAAATCAACATAGTTATAGATTCGTTTCTTCATCAGTGGTACTAGACCAAATCGAATAGTTTCATCACTTTTACATTATATGTATATAAATAAAAAGACAATAATATTTGTGAAATTACTGGAATTATAGCACGTGTTGCTTCTTTAGCAACTAATCGATTGTTGAATTCGGAGAAAAGCTTATTTTTAAATCTATACATTTATGCAAGATATAAATGTGGGCGATTTTAACATAAAATGGATACGCATAAATTATTATAAAATTTGTTTATAACGATATTCAAAGTTTGTTATATGAAAGGATTAAAAATATTAAGGAATAAATTGTGATTTGATAAGGAATGTATGTATGTTTGATAATATCATACCTACATACATATATTCACTGCCCACTTTTATTTTGTGATTATTATGATTAAAATATACATTAGAATAGGGAAATGAATTTTCTACTTTTTAATAATTCATTTTACATACGAAAGCGTAGGTATTAATCAACAATTAATTATCATTTTAGCAAATATATGCAGAAGGATGTGAGGACAAGAATGAGTTTAATTTTAGCAATTAATTTATTTTAAACCAGTGTTCGTCAATAACACCCCTACCGGATGGACAATATAATGTCATTATTTTCTCGTTAAACAAGTACCAGCCGCCATTTACCTAAAATGCATTCAAATTCATATGACAAATTGTAAAATTTTGTCTCGTATTGTTTGCATACAGAACAATAAAGGGACTTATGCGATAATGATTCAGTGTACAATAAATTCTCGCATAAATTACATTTTCTGTGTTATTTCTATTTGAAAAATGGAATTTACTATTCATCCATCCTCACTACATATCCTTTATCTCTTATATTAGTTATGTTATTCTATTATACTGTCGTATTGAACGAGTAAAAACAAGATTGCTGTTTTCCTCAGTCGGTGAGTCATATTTTTTGTTGGCGAAGAAAAAGAAAAATACATCCAACATATAAAAAAGCACACATTTTTTTATATTATTTTTGTCTTTAGGTTGATGTTTTTAATATGCTGATTAGAAGTGTACTCTGTTGCATGATTTGCATATTTGGCAAGTAACTGAATTGAAAAGACTTAACTTAATATATATAGATATAGATATATATATATATATATATTACACATATAATACTTAAAGAAAGTAATCTGAATCCGAATAAAACTATTTCCATTCATTACTTATATAGTTATTGGTTTATGTATATATGACGAAATGTCCTTGTGGAAACATTTGTAACTGGATGAAGAGATTTTTATCTAGACATTTTTTGTCTGGAGACTAAGATTTTTTTCTAATTACATGAATTAAGATATTAAAGACCACTGGTTCTAATTCAATTAGACACTTGACATTCTTAATTGGGAAGTTAATTCCAAACATAACAAATGATTACGATTATGAGTATAGGATGACCTCTACATTTCTCCAACATTAAATTTTTACCTAAGATTGCATTTTGTGTTCATCCTTAGGCTTCTTCATCTTACTGATGTTGTCAATTAATTTTAAACTGTTATTCAAATCTGTTATTCATATACGTCGATTGATCTCCAACAGAAGGGCACAATTTTTGAAGAGGACAAAGTTGACAAAAAGGATACAAATCCTTTTCAAAGGAGGACGCCTGCTCAAAGGTAATTTCACCAGTGAAATTTAAGTGAAATGTACAAAATGTATGAAAAATCTCATGGTCAAGACAGCTATATGTAGTAGATGGGTTTTAAGTAAAGCCTTAGTGATTTATATCCAATATGAAATATTATTTTGGCACTGGACTTGATAGCCAGACACCAAAAAAAAGTAAGAATTAGAGATAATACATATGTATAGTTTGATGACCTTACCATACATAGAATTAAGATTAGAAGGGGTTTATAGTTAACATAAATAGTTAGTGATATACAAATTTAGCAACATTTAGCTAACTAAAATTAAAATCAGACACTTTATTCATACATTTGTTTGTTTGAGTATATTTATTTTGTAAAAAAGAAAATATTTCATTACATTTTAATCACCAACAACACTTAATCTATCGTAATGAAGTGCGAAAATATTTTTCATTGTAATGACGTAGATGGAAATTTTTATAGGATTTCTCTTGGCACCAAGGCTCACTATATTCTGTATGCTTTAATATGGGAGAGTAGTACCTACATACATATATTATATACATATATAGATAGGTATTACATATATAACTAATATATGTTTAATATTAAGTACAATAAATGGGTGTACATAGGTTTGGCTATGGGTTTTATAGAAAACAAAGCGGTAATATGGTAAATTAATACAGGCAAACAAAAATTTTCAAATACATTCCGATAAAATTGTTAGCTTGGTGTTATCGGTTTTATCTTCTATTTATTTATTATTGAAACATATATTAGGACGGCGGACGGGTACTCTGAGGCTTTTTTTGCATATTTCATAAAATATATGGCAATTAAAAAGAGTGGTTGGTAACTTGATATAGTAAGTGGTACCGATAATAGGTGATAATTTATAAAAAATACCTTAAATAACCTAATTTATCTATGCGACCATATATTAAAGAGTTTTGACATTATTTGCTTTCAATAAACTTTCTTTTGTTTTATACTACATCTAATCTACCTACCTGACATTATATGTAAATGAATTATACTTTCCATCCTTCCTTTGGTTCGGCTCAAAGTAAATTTTGTAGCGTTTTTTTTGTTCCATTTATCCTTTGTAGGTGAATGAATAGGACAGGAAGTGATTTCGTAGGTGGATGAATAGAACATTTTAACGAAAATATTTTATATTTTTTTAATTATTATAATATATGTATTATAATTATGATTTATTAATTATATTTGCCACAATTTTGTAACTTATTATAAAATTTTAATATATGTGGACAGTGTCGATTTCCTCTACATCTACATATAAGATTCGTTGAATAAATGGGACACTATAATACAAATACTTTTTAATTTGTGTTTTTTTTAACTATTAGATACTTCATCTATGCTTTTAATTGTTATAATTTCCTATAATAATGATCCATTATTTATATTATTTTGCATAAAATGTGGAACCACTAATAAAATGACCATAGTTTAAACGATCATACAAATATTGCTATTGTTTTAAAAAAAATATTCAAGCAAATTTATAATAATTCACTACAAAAATTAAATTAACTCTTCAGGCTCAATTAAAAAAATTAATTTTTCAAACTTCTGCCCACCCAGTAAGTAACCAAAGTATTGCGCATAAATTAGGTAAAAGTCCCTTTTTAGATGGGCATTATAACTATTATTCGAAATTATAATACCGACCGATTTATTTAATCTAGATGAAAAAACTAAAAAAAAAAAAAATTGACTAACAGAAAATTTAAACCATTTGCAATGTTACACACCTTAAAAATATTGTTTTTCATAGATTTAATGTCTGGAAATTAAATTTCTAAGCTACAACATTAATTTTTTACCTGTACATATCACTGATAAATGAATTAAAGAAATTAATCTCAAACAATTCGTGCAACCTGTCGGCTTCATTATAACTCCAATATATATTGAGGAATAAATTTTACCGAGAAATATCGGATGTAGAGTACAAAATGCCACTTGTTAATTAAGAAACAGAACACTTTATCACTATTTTACTTTTATTAATAAATATGAAGCCACTGTGTACACATTTTTTTTTATGTCAATTTAATTTCGATAACATCTTTCAGACATCAATAATCAAAATGTGGTATCAACAACAATAATGTCCATGAGTACCGGTTAAAAAAGCTTTTTATGTACACGAATTTTCCAACCATTATGTTCAAATGTCTGCTTTCAACTAAATCTGACGCATTTTCTTCATTGTTTGGAGGGCGCAAGCAAAAAATGTTTGTATACACAATATGAAAATGAAAATTTATTCAGAGAATAGAGCATCTCTATATAACTATTTGTCCTGTTATTTTCCTTTCGTTCATAAATGAGCATTGTAGGGGAGGTTAGCTAGATCTATGCATATAAATGATTATGCTTGTGTAATGCAATGTGAAATATTAAATATTGAAACATGAGAATGAAAAATTGTTTGCTCATTTTCTCACCAAATCGCAGGAGAAATAACATACTACGGAAATTATTCTCCATTATATGCATTGTTGAAAATAATGACGTCAAGTTCTGTTAGGAAATAAGAATGGACTACCGATGAATACATAAATTTATTTTTTATGATTTTCTTAATTACCAGAGTGTTACGCGATTTTTATTGTTCCAATATATTTCTCTTAAGAAAAATCTTAAAATTAACGATTCAATTGAATGAAACTTTTTGTTTGTATATTCAAATACATATAATGACTTGTATCCAATTGAACTAATATGTACTGTACTTGTATACTTCTTTTGGATGTTATCAATTTAAGATTAGAGAAAAATCAATATTTATGGGATCCGATAGTTTTGTATATATATAATATTTATTATGTATGTTATGACTAATCAGCAGCAGATATGTAGTCATAGAATCTTATGTTAAATTGCCAAAGATTTTGTTCTAAATAGTAGTTAGTCATCATGAAGATGCCATATATCAGGTCATTTCTTTACAGTATGTATTCTTGTGTTATAATTTCTATGATATTTTTAAAGTAATCAAGTTACGTAGTTAAAACGGAATCCGCACTATCTCAAAATTATTGGATAATGAGAAGTTTCTTATTACCTACGAAAAAAAAGATCTGCCATTAGACTGGAAGGACCCGAATTCAGGATCGACTGGGGGATGAAACAGTGTTTGAGGTATGTTGATTTTGATTCATATACATACCATATATTTTAGAATTATTTCTGGAGCAAAGAACGAGACCAATGTAAATCATAAAATTATTTATTTAATGAAAAATAATAGGTAGTCTGAAGATAATTGGAAATCTAGACTCATTATTATTAATCAAGATTTTGTATAATTCTCTCATCCCTTATGTTGTGACCCTAACTTAATTTGTGAATTTTATTAATGTATTTTTGCTAATGCATATTTTCAATTAAATAGCCTTGATTTTCAAGTTTAGGGGTTATTAAGGTTAATGTTAGTTTGGGAAATAATTCATATTTCGTGTTTCTATTTGTTGCGATTAATATACATATAATATGTTTTTACACCTTATTTTTATTAAAATATCGAATTTCAAGTTTATTGCGTGTAATAATAGAGCGAATCGGTTTTTTTTTAGAATTTCTTGTATATTATGTTGAATATGTACAATATATGTACATTATACCTACAGTTTCCTGACACCATATTTTTTTGTAAAGAAATTGATTTTCCTGTAACATAAGCAAAAATGATTTCCTTTTACATTTTTCTGACTCAGTATATACATCAGGATAATTTACATTTTCTATATTTTTTTTTTTACATAAACTCCATAATGTCAACTCACTTCCTTAATATACACAGTGTCAAGTTTTTATTTAATACTCTCTATATATTGTGTTTAACATTCTAACTGATTGATAGAAAATAAAACAAGAAAGGTGTGAAAATGTACTTCATTATTTATGTATTTAAATAAATTATCACGAAATGAGATGTTGTTTAAGGTGTCAGATTAAAAGCTGAGGACATACACAGGACACATATATTCAAAAGGAATTAAAGTTCTATTTCCGGCACAAATAAAAGAAAATGTTTCCAGATAAAAGAGGATAAGATACAAATTGATAAATTTTGGATATTCCCTAAACTCCTTAGTCCTTATGCTATAAGCTATACTTATACGAAACTTTTACGTTAAATTTCAATATTGGTTCATACGATTTTTAGTTCTCACGTAATTAGGTTTTACAAACTATATTTCACATCGACAGTTGGAAAATTAATTACACAAGCAGCGATTTGAAATATAATTTTTGTATACGAAATTTGGACTGCATTTTCCAAAAGCATTGCGAAATGGGAATTCAGAAATATTCGATTTCGACATTTTGGGAATTTTGCAAATTTTGGATATTTTGAAAAACCGGGATATGGGCTTATCCGTATCGGTGTAAATATTTTCTGCGTTTTGAATTTCGCCCAAATGGTATGTCACCATTATGTATATGTACATAAATGGATTGGTTAAATAAATGTGTAAATATTTCTAAATAATACAAAAATATATTAGGAAATTTTTCACGATAATTTGTCATTTATCTTGTCGTCTATAAACAGCCCACATTTAGTAATTTATATTACATATTTTAGTTTTAATGGCTATTGGGCATATTTAAAATCCCTTAGCGTGCAATATGCGAATTTGACTATATTTAATTCATCTAATATCAACGTTAATTACAAATGAATTATAAAAGTAATGTTGGGACATTTTATCTGTAAAAATTAGGTTAATTAGTAATTTGTTGCGTAGGTAGGTGACCATTGTTGTTGTTGGTTTGCATTTTCATTTTATAATTTCATGTAACTACCTACACCCTACAGACTGGCGCTATTATATGAATATTTTAATAATATAGTTAAATACTTAAATTTTAATTTTCATTTTCATTCATATATGCATCATCATCATCATCATACAGTTCCCAACCTTTAAATGAACGCGTACCATTCATACAAAAATTGGAAAATTCTACTACCACAAAACCTTTCTCAAAACCCATAAATATGAATGAACATATAGAACACACACTTTGTACTTTTTTTTAATTAATTTTTTTTTTCTTTTCCACCTTTTTTTACCTGCTCTCTTGACTCCTTTGATGTGAGTATCTATGTATGGTATAAAAAGTGTGTACATATATGTGTGCGTCCGTAAAAATGTTCAGTAATAGTAAAATTACTGCATACACATACGTTTCAACTATTTAAATAATTTACTTTTTAAAATGCATTTACTTTCATTAAAATCCAATTACCAATTCAATAAAATTACAGCCAAGGGAACATTTGCGTCATAGAATATATATATTAAATATGTATGTATACAATATACATATGCATGAATGTGAATATAAAGTAATTTAACTATAATATTTCCATCTAACATCTATTCCGCATAACCCAAGAGGTTTTATCACATAGAAATATGGCATTATGAAAGTATTTTTAATAAAAACGTCAATAAAATAAAGAAAATTTTCCTCATTCTAAACATTACCGCAGTCATTAAACGCCCGCTTCATCTTTTGAAATTCAATGAACTTAACTCCAGATTATTATTATTATTTTTGAGCGGCGAAAAAATTTGTTGACTGACAAAAACGGCCTCAGTGAAATTATTTCAAGATTCAAAAATATTTTTATTTTATTAAGATATTTTGTACATTTTTTTTTTTTCATTTCCTTCTTGTTTGTGTTCTTTTTTTTTGTTCGCAGCGAATGTCCAACTGCACCCTCCATAATATAAAGCTTGCATGAACCGCTCCCTAAAAAAAACGATACCATATCGTATATTTTTTCCTGGCGCTCCTAAAACATGCTGATACGATGCAATTGTCTGTTTATACCTTATAAATTCCCTTAAATGAAGACACCACTATTGTATTACAACTCAAATCATATATATGTTTAGTACTTTAGTTTATGTATATATATAGTTTTCTATTGAATATAGGATGAACTGTTTAGAGTAGATTGAAATGTGAAATTTCCAAATATAAGAAAAGGTCCATACTTTATGAAAACAAATGATTGCGGCACTTATATTTATTGTTCAACAAGAAGTCACTAGGACTACGGTATAGTAGGTCTACTGTATAGGACCTAATCAAAGTAAATTTATTTATTTATACACGTTATTATGGGTGTAGATGCAAATGGAGCACTGAAACCGGGCGCAATTTTGCACCAACAAGAATAATGTTTATAATTAAAGAAGAGTAATTTAACTCTATACCATACTCATATATTGTATGGCTAAATTTAAGTAAAACAAATAAATTACTTTTATTTATTATTTATAACCTAAAATATCTCTACACCACAAAAAAAAATGAACAATACATATATGTACAAGTATATGATATGAAAAAAACAGCTTAAATTCCGACATTATCATAGACCTAGATGATATAAAACAGCGAGAGCATACGCTACCATTTAAATTCTTAGAAAACCATAACTATTAAGATGGCGCATGTGATAAGATTATAAATGCGACTAATATGTCAAGCTTAAAAATAACTGGTATAGTGGGTGATTTAGTAGGGTAGTGGTCAGGCTTTCTTTTCGGAATTAATTTCAATTAAATAAGATGTGCACAATTGTATGGTACAATGGTATAAATAAAAATTAATGTATGTCTAATTTTCTAATATATCAACGGGCAGATGATATGCATTGGTTTTGGGTTTGAAAATTTATTACGGCAATTTTAATGTCGTTAAACAAACAAAATGTTATAGAATTCTCGTTTACATAGTCTGGGTGCTTGACTCTTTGGCAATTTGTTTTCATTAATAATCATTCAACTGCTTTAAATCTTAACTTATTCGTTATAGCAGCGTCAATATCGAACTAGCACCCTCTATATCTTTGGATACTTACACTCTTTTAAAGTGTTTGAAATACAAACCGCTATAAAGGGTATGGAAACTAACTCAATAATAGTATAAGCAATATATGTTAATGTATTTTTAAGAGATCATTGTTATCTAGAGTGGTCGTTAATAAAAAAAAATGGTGGTATTGAATTGCTGTAATCTTTTTCTAATTTTTCCTGCAAAGTAAAATTCATTTTTTTCCTCAACTTAAACACAGCAATTGCATTTTTTTTTTGTCATAATAATAATTTTTTTTCTTCAGATCTATTTAAATAATCTTATATTTTCTAAAAAATCTTAATTTATTGTTATAATATTATAAAAACAAAATGTCCTTCTTAAACCAAAACGGGTTCGGTCGAACTAATAATAGTTCAACATTAGATCAACAAATTAATGAAAAAATCATATACGATAAATTCCCACTGGAGGAAATTGAAGAATATACAACTCGATCTTTAGATCCAAATGTAAGTCGTTATAAGATTTATCGTGTCATAATACTAAAAAAGAAAATTTTTACAAAGGTCAAAAGCAAAAATCATCAAATTCATCACCAACGCTATAAAAATAGCTCTAATCAGTACGATGATCAAGATAAAACCGATGTAGAAATGGCAAGTAAGCCAAAACTACAAACAGAAGTAAGATAATGGAATTTTTTTCTTTTAATCTGCATACTAAATCATGTAGTATTAAACATAAGTAGTATTTACCTATACATAGAATTATTGCCTTTTTTGCTTACGCCATACGCTAAAAATATTTTCCCTCTGTAGACATTCACAATTTATGCTTTTTCTCTAAAATACCGAACATAGACTGAATGATTCGATAAACACTTTTACTGAGCCTACAAATAAATAATTAATATACATACATATATTCTGAACAGATTAACAAAGACAAAATGTACCACATGAATGGAATTGAGGACGTGAATGATCTTAAAGAAATATTCCTTCGCGATAAACAGATACCACATCGCCGAAATCAAGCCAAACACAGGCCAGGATACCAAATGTATCAATCCAATAATTTCAACAGATATTTAAATCCCCGTGAACTAAAGAGGTATTTTTCCATTGTAGTATAATCAAGTTAGGATATTGCATTACAAAAGAGATAAGATAAAAAAAGATACTTAATAAAATTTATCTATCCAAATTCAAGTATCGATAGCGTGACTGAAGAAAAAACGCAAAAATCTATGAATAAATATGCTTCAGGAGACACAGGATTACATAATCTTAGAAATGTTACATCTGAGGAACTTCGAAAATTACCAGCAGAAGATGAATATGAAGAAGTATAATTTCATAATATCAATAGATCTTTGATATCGACTAAATATGTATATATCTATAACAATTAACTCATATTTATTGTAGAAACAAACTGATGAGGCCACAAACCTGGAAAAATCAAAAAGCATTATTATAGGACTTATTGACAACCAGTTGCGAAAATTAAAATTGAGTGATCATCATGATAAAAGTCAATGTACAACTGATGAGACTATAGATAGAATAAAGTTAAACATACATTATTCGGATGATGATATCAAAAATCGAAGAAAAGAATTAAAAATAAAATGCATCAAGAAAATTGACGATGAACTTAAACTTTTACGAGAATTAGAAGAACTTTGATACTGATAAATAAATTGTAAACGTTTTTTTTTTTTGGTGGAAGTAAAGATTTTGTTTTAAAGAATAATGAAATAGATTTATCATTTTAATTTTAAGTCTTAGGAATAACAGACTTTTTAACTATAAATTGAAATAAAAGAAAAACTCTGACGCCATATTCGAACCAATGTTGGCACTCTTCAAAGAGATCGTCTGGTTGTATTCATAACCAATAAATAAATTGGTGAAAGTGTTATATTTTTCGAATAAATGATTAAAAACCCTAAAAAGGACATAAAATTGATTGCAGCGTCATAACGGTAGATCGTGTAATTTTTTGGTCTATGAATGAAATCTTAATTTTTGTATTCTCTGTAATCATTTTTTCTACATTCCGACTATCTTTCGAGTATCGGACGGATATACATATTTCGACTTAGAATTTCACGGGAAATATAAGGGTGTTAAAAAAAATGTTCTACGATGAGTATTAACGGGCGTTACAAACTCTATACCAAAGTCATAATACTCTGTGATTAACATATCAGAAAAACAGAAAATGACTACTTTGCATTGCTATGTAAACGACATTATTGATTTAACAATCTATGTTCTGACTTTTTATATTGTAAAACAAATGGAAGAAACATTTATCTAAAAAAAATGAATGAAAAATCCGTAATTGGCATAAACAAAAAAATAACAAAAGAAGATATACTACGATTACAAGCAATATGTTATGAAATGGTTAAAAACGAGGAACTCTACACAATACAAAATGATGCTAAACTTCGAGCTGTCTACACAACCAAAAGCTACGATGAATTCAAGTTGGTATCGAATAAAATTGATATATGTATTTGTTAATTGCTAGTTTGTTGGAATAATTTTGTTTTTTATTATTAGAGATATCGTTGATGCAGCACATTTGCGACCACTTAATAATTTCGATAAGAAAAATGCTAAAACCAAAAATCGTTTGTGGAATTCAGCAGCAAAAATATAAAATTGTTTTAAAATCATTTTACTATGTGAATTGAAAGATTTTGAATACATATTTTGATTTAAAATCAAATTTTTGATACTGATATGATTAAATTTAAATTTTTTTTTGATAATACATCAACATAGTCTTATCTCAGACTAGAGTGACTTGCACTTGATATTTAAATATTATTTCATTGCTGATTTTATTTTAAAATGTTCCTTAAAGAAGATTCAATCTCATACACTACTTTTACCTACAGGTTCCCACTTAAAGAAATTCTTCGTTTTTGCTTAAATTGTCAAGCGATATTTTAATTGTTCTCCTTTTCTATATTATATTCTAAGTATCATATTTTTCAAACATTTTTTAATCCTTTAGAAAAAATTTATTTCAAAATTGTCTTAATTTTTGTTTTTTTTTCAAATATTTGCGTACAAAAGCTTATTCGATATTTTTAAAATTACATATATTTGAAATAATTGTTACTTAAATAATTTACAATAAATAATAAGTACATACTCAGAAAATATAGATATATAACATGCATACACAATGTATGTTTGTATTCTATATTTTATATTGTGTTTATTATGTATTTAGTATGTTAACACGATTCATTGTCAAATGATTTAATTGGTAATTTTAGTGAAGTTTGCCTAAACTTGATTAAACCAATGATACAAAAAAACTCTCTACGTAATGACTAATTTTTAATAGGTATTTACTTTAAATTTATTTTAAAATTCTGTATTATTTATATACAGGGTGCGCCATCTAGACAGGGCCTATTGAAATGTTGAATAACTCCGCCATTTTTCAGCCGATTTTGGAA
>JANSTT010002308.1:0-33223 GCA_026745375.1 Platyura marginata
TTGACATTTTTTAAATTTAAAAACGGAGCGGGACGGAACGGAACGGAACGGCGCGGTGCATTGTGCCCGTAGCTTTACATTTACAATGCGCGGCGCATCGCATATGCGTTTGTTACTCCCAATTAAGATGAATTTAAAATATTCTAAAATTATTCAGAAAACTTAAACTACAGTTTTGTAGAGTACTAACAGAGGGAACACCATGTAGCAACTTTTTCGTCCAAAAAAAAAAAAACGGCGATTTAAACGAATAAAGGCAAACTTTAATACAAGTATTTTAATTTAAAATAATAAAATTAATGCATAAAACATTTAATTTATAAAAGTAAATCCCTTTGTAATGAAAACTCATTTAAAAAAATTTTGTAGCGGCTTTTATTATTAAATTAGAGATGAAGTTTAGTATAAATATGGAACATTTAGATAAAGGCATATATATCGAAATATTTACTATGTTAGAGCGAGAAAAACGTTTTACTGTTGTCAAAATAAAATAAATAATTTTATTAAATATTGGTGAAAATTCTGATCCGTAATCCGTATTTAATTTGTAATTATTCACTCGAATACTATTCGTTGTTAGTATTGAGATTATTTGGAGATTGAGTAAAAGCATTTGATACGTTTATATCCAGGTACCCAAATACTGCACATCGGATTAATTGATTTAATCATTGCTCACTTTTAAAGAATGCTATTGCTTTTAATGTTTCTTAAAGATTAAAAAAAGACCGTCATTATGTCTACACGTTCGCAAATGACCAAAGATTTGAATGGTAAGTCTGAATATTGTTTACATTCATGTATGTACATGTCAAAATTAAACTTTTTTATAGCTCCTAATAAAAAAGGGGCCTCCGACTTTTTTTCGCAGAGCCTTATCTCTCTTTAAATGATCTGAAATTGCATGAATTTGATGAAAATTAAATTTACAATTATCTTCTCTCGGAAACTTATGAGACATAGGGCGTGTGTAATGACTAGACATTAAATCAATTTTCTAATAACAATAACAATTGCAAATATGCATACTACAACTACAATAATTAAATTATGATATATTATATGATCTGAAGATTAAAGAGATCAGTAAGAATATGGAATGGATACTTTTTATTAATAAATAAGATGAGTCATTCTTTGAGAAAAAAACCAATGGAACGTCCCTAATATGTTGATCAATCTTTAAATCTGTAAATACCTAAGTAATGCCAATCTATAATAATTTAGAAAATTATTAAGATTTTAACGGTCCTGTTTTTGCTTTCTAATTATATATATGTTTATATGTTTTTTTTTTCAGATAGTGTAAAAACATTACTGGGACGCCACACCAAAATACTTGTTAAGTATATGGTAAAATTAGAAACAAAAGGCGACAAAACTGAAAATCGAGTTCTGGTGAGTTAAAGCTAATAAGTGGGAAATCTTTAGTAAGTTGTGATAAATTATTGTACTGCAGGTTTTTTCACCAGTTCGAATATATCTTCTAATCGCTAAAGTGCCAGCAAAAGTAAGTTAAGGCTATTAATATTTTTTTAAATTTGTCTACATATTAAAACCACATAATGTAGTATTTAATATTAAAGGTATCTATAATAAAGATTATTTGCATAGCTCACTGTTAATAAGAAAGAGGTGTTATTTAGATCTTATAACTGATTATTTAGTTGACCATGTTAAATATTGATTGTTTTTAAAATATTACAGATAGATTGCCATTTTCACTACCTAGACATACATTCCGTTGAAAGTAAAACACCGTCTCAATTTGCAATTATAACAAATGATAGAACTTATTCACTTTCAACTACCGGAGATGCCGGAAATTTTAGTTCTGTAAGTAAAATTATTGTTTTTTTTTCTTTCTCTTTATTTTACTTGTTATTTTAGAATGCAGATGTTATTCTTACGGATTTGGCATCGTCAATTAAGCAAATATTTCCCACTGTTCCTCTTAAATATATAATAAGAAAAGTACGTCTTAAATAAGGCTATTCTTTAAATTACTTTTGCATTAAATTAAATTTTAGGTTGACATACAACCCCCCAAACGTGAAGCAATATTTTCAGATGAATTACGACCATCCGATCCAAGAAATGTCGGCCCATGTGGTGGTTTTAGCAAACAGTATGCATGCATGTGTGATTATCATGGCGTACCTTACAGGTGTTGCATTTTAAAATATTTTTACTGTAAACAAATGATAGGATAACAACAAATAATTTTCAAAACAAAATACAATAGAGAAGAAGTGGCTTGGGATATAGATACTATTTACCTTTCGCATGATACACGAATATTGAACTTAAGGGATTTTGATCATTTAGAATCAAAGTAAATATATTTTTATTATTGATAATTGCCTGATAATATTTTATTTTTACACTAAAAACAGAGATCTTATGGTAATTGTTTCTGCATTAGAATATAATACATTTTTTCGAGGATTAAAAGTTTTGCATACCCGTCTTTCAAATGAAACATTAGAAAGAATATTACATGTTCTTAGACGTTCCATGTGGTTAGAAGAGCTTCACTTAGAAGCATTAGTTTTAAGGTACGTTTCAATTTATTAATGTTTCTTTTTTTAGAGAAAATAATCAATATTTATTTCAGGTCTGACTTTCTTCATAAATTAGCTGTATCGGTAATAACCAATAACAATCCCGCCCTCCAGACAATTAATTTGAGTCACAATTTAATTGAAGATAAAGGTAAGTGTATTTATATATATATATATATTTTACACATTACGGCAATTTTTGGTTACATTTATAATAATTGTATAGAATGCAGTTGATGTGAATAAAAATATTACTTAAATAGAATTTTTTATAGGTGCCAACTTTCTTTGCTCCCTTGTTGGAAAATTAGTTCAAGGTTTGAGTCCTCGGTTTTTATTTTCATAATTTTGTTTTTATTATAAAATAATCTTTAGTGCAAATACCATATTGTGCATTCATTCAACATTTTTACACGTTGACTTAATGTTATTATAATATCGGCTCACATTTTTTATTCGATCAATTATTTTTCGTTCTAAATTCCTATTTGCTAGCACGTCTGTATTTATTATCCAAACAATTATTTGATTTGTTAATTATAAACCTGTTATTTGTATAAATATATCATTTTATTGCTCATCAAAATTTAAAATCAAATCAAATCATAATTTTTATACATACATATACAATATGCATATATTAGATGTTACATATCGGCGTTCATAGTAAAGTCTATAAATTGCTTAGTTTTCTAATTAATTTAATTTAATTTTAATAATTTACTTTAATATTTAAAAATAATAAATTTAATTTTAATGTCCGTCCCTTATAATTATAATTTTCATTTATCCTCTATTATTACTATGAGCGCCATTTTTAAAGCTTCTCCCCTACTTTTTCTCAGTTTGTGAAATATCTAATTCAATGAAACTAATATTGGCAAGATCAAATTTCCTAAACTGAGATTATTTTTAATCAACAAATGTTTTGCATTTTGACTTAAAGCTAGAAATTAATGTTTGATTTAAAGAAAAAATATTAATTTTATAATAATAAATTAAATAATTCTCTTAATTATAGGCGCAATTCACTTAGCTGGTCCTATAGCTAAGGTTTCAAAAGGACTGTGTAAATTGTCGTTGGCTCAGTGTGGCCTCACAGCAAAAGGTGTCAATCAAATAGCTCACTCGCTATCACTTAATCAAAGTATTTCCAATTCTCTAACCTTCTTAGACTTAAGCGGTAATAATTTGAAAGACGATATCAATGTAAGCTTATTTTATTTATTACCTACATATATAATGATTTGTTAATTTTCTTTTGTTAGAATTTGTATAATTTTCTCGCTCAACCAAATGTTTTGGAGTATTTGGATTTGTCTACAACTGAAACATTTTTAGAAAATGTAATTTTATTATTATTATTAGTATTAAGTAATTTACGTTTAAATAAATTCCACTTTAACAATTTCAAGTTATTCGGAGCATTGCTACGTGGTTGTTCTACACATTTGAATCATTTAAATGTATCTCATAATTCATTTAATACGAAAAAAGGCAAAGAAATACCGCCATCGTTTAAACAATTCTTCACGAGTTCTCTAAGTTTAAAACATCTAAATATTGCCTATTGCAAATTACCTCTGGAAGCATTAAAACATTTATTATTGGGTTTGGCTTGTAATGAATCAACTGCAGAATTACATTTAGATTTAAGTGGCAATTCGTTGGGTTCACAGGGAGCACATGTTTTGGAATCATGTATACATGGTGTTCGTGTATTACGGAGTCTTGATATTGGCGATAATAGTATATTAGAATGAGAATGGAATTCGAAATAGAATTTTAATTGTTTTTGATCATTTTCTATTTTTAGATTTAGATTCAGAGCTGTCATCAGTATTAATAGCGATTGGTAAAAATCCATCTATTAAATGTTTGTATATGACACGTAGTTTTACTGGCATGAAAATCAAGCATATTGGAATTGTTATGGATTCACTAGTCGGTCTCGTGCAGAAAGATGATTTTCCTTTAACCGAATTAGTATTATCAGAAAATAAGCTCAAACATGATATTCACGATTTTATCAATGCCTTAGGAAGTAATCAAAGTTTACAGAAATTAGGTAATTGGAACCTTATTGATATTTTTGAACCATGTGATTTATAAAAAATCAATTTTAGATATCAGCGGAAATTTAATGGGTGATGTTGGCGCTAGATTGCTCGCAAAAGCTCTGCAAATTAATAATAAATTAAAAACTGTTTTACTGGACAAAAATAACATAACATTACAAGGTATGTTAACTTATAATAGTTTTTTTTTTTTTTTAAATGACAATAGAATGGACTTATGAGTCTGGCTAAACGTAATAAAGCTATATAGCACTTTTTTATCTTTATCGATTTATTATTTATCCTCCTTACATATCCATTCCTACAGAAAAAAATCTTATCAAATTTTCTTCTGTTCCAGGATATTCTGACATCGTTTATGCTTTAGAAAAAAACTGCAGTATGCGCAACATTCCATTTCCAGTATTCGATGTAGCGCCATCATTAAAAAGTCATCCCGAAAAAACAGACAGCATCATGCGAAAGATGCAAGACTATCTCCAACGAAATACTTACGGTTGGAAGCGTAAAAATGGCCAAGGATTTCGTTTGCAGCATGGGCTATTATTGTCATCTACACATCAATTAGTTGATAAACTTGTATCGGAAACTCAAGAGACAATATCATTGCGTCATGGATCATCGGATTTGTCGGTTCAAAGACTTATTGAAGATGCTGAAAATAGTAAGCAGTTGCTGCCAAAACTTCAGGAAGCTGTAAGATATGATCCGCATCCAATTGAAGTAAAATTGGGTAAAGTAAGCGGTGAACTTAGTCAAATAATCAAAGCATATCTTGAGGTAAGGAAAATAATGAAATGCTTTCAAAATTTTAAAAAATTTCTTCTTTTTTTATATATTTAGGAATCTATGGATGCAATGATACGAACAGGTGTTGACCAATGCCCAAGAACGCTTGGCATACAAAGTGTTGTCAACGATATAAGAAAGAGTTGTATGGAGCGACTTAGTATACCAGAAAGTTTTCTACATGCTTGTATCCTTAATAACGCCGGAAATGAAATAATGAATAAAATCAGGTATATTGTAATACACGGTCTGTCAGAGATTATTAGACTTTTTTGTGCTATCCTAAAAAAATTGAATTCAAATTTTTTATATTTTTAGTGAAGTCGAACAATCGTTAGCCACTTTAATATCGGATCGTGCTGCTGATGAAGTGATAGATGTTTTAACACGGTATCGAAGGGGATTAGGCATTTCCGATTCGCCTAGTATACATTTCGAGAACACTCAAACATCAGAAGTTATTCGTAGCCGATCAAGTCAGGTAAAGGTTAAGATCAATTAAATAATTCATAATTGGCAAATATAAATTTAATTAATTAAATAGGATACAATGGGTTTTGTTCCATTGAGAACAATAGATTTGTCAAAGTTGGGACTCGATTCACCTACTGTAAGTTTTTAATTTTTTTTTTTTTTTTTAAATCATGTTAGTATTTGTCTGCATTCTTATAAAATAGAAGTACCCATACATACATATATTAAAAAACTCATTTCAGATCTTAATAATTCTTCCTTGTCTCTACAATTCTTGCTTCCGTACTGTATACTGTTTTGAAAATTTGAAAATTGTTGACCCTTAGGATGGTGTAATTATTCCCTATTCAAAGTTAATAGTCATCCCATATATTTTATATGTAAACAAATAAAAAAAAAATCCGCCTTTTAAGCAACCCATATGAAATGCATTTAAAGTAAAAATTGTGGGCAAATCTTGCAACGGCTCATTCCCATTATCCAATCAAGATGAAACTTGGCACATAGCCGATGACAATGCATTCTTTCAAATTTTGGGCAGTTTTTTTTTTGGTTGATGGGTATACGGCGATATTGGAGGGTGTTTAGGGATTATGTAGAGGTATGTAGGGGTGGGTGTAATAATTTTAGGGCGGTCTAGTTTTTTTTTTGATAGGTGAGGTATTGGGGGTATGTAGGGAGTGTAAACAGGGTGGTGCAAAAATTTTCTTTTTTTGTTAGATAAGATGGACATTGGGATTGTAGGGTGTATGTAGGAAATATATAAATTGTGGGAATAATAATTTTAGGGTAATCCAAAATTTTTTCATCTTGTATTGGGTATTGGGTGATTAGGGGCGGAGCAGTATAGTACTTTTAGGGTAGACCAATTTTTGAAAGGCGAAAGGTGGGGACGAGTGGGATTGTCTAATATTTTAGAACAATAACAAATAAATGCTTCTTGTAGAAATAAAATATGCTTTCATAACATTGTTGACCGAGCTCGATTTAATATTGTAGCAGTAGTTTGTATTTTATTAAAAATTATCTAATACATTTATATGCAATCATTTGTATTTGTTTATCTCATCTATCCGCTCTCGTATATTTCCAAGAAGCTGGAATATTTAAACCTAGTAAGTAAAATGTATAGTTTAGTTGATTAGTTTATTAATTTTTTCTTACTAAATACTACTTAACATAATATGGAAATATTTACTTATAAAGGCCACACCCCACCTTCATTTAAAAAGACGTTCATTTGCTCATAAAATACGTCCACAATCGGTGGTCGAAAATCTTAGCTTGGGATATATAACTGATTTACTTCAATCCCCATCAACAAGTTTAAATGGTTCCGACAACAAAGATGACGAAAATTGTGATTCTATTACTGAACTGCCAAGTACATCACTTCAACTGCAACATTTGGTCAAAGGTATAATTAATATGTGTATATTGAAACGTGTTGTATTTTAAAATATATATTCTTTCGAAAGGTCGTCCAAAACGCACGAAAACACATGCCCCTACCCGACCGCTACTAACTGAATCCTCCAAACATGAAGGTATCGAGGAATTTTTTCGACCTGGTTCCGTTACACCAACTACCCTTACACCATTGGTATCTCCAACATCGGATGAATGTAGTTCTCTTAGTTTGGTCGATAGTCCAACAATAAGCCGATGTGATGACAATGGCAAACAGTATTTAACATCCGAAGAAACTACTCCTGTTCTAGAGGAACGAAAAGAAATTAAATTCGATCGTAGCTCAACATTAATCAAAGGTGTATCATGGACGTCGCGTTCATGTTCATCCGACAATTTGGAAAAATATTTTTCGGTTATAGGAAAAAAATCGTCACTGATCAATATGCAAACCGCACCAAATTCTGAGCATAAGTCTGTCGAAACATTGGGTGTAACGGTGGTTTTAGAAACGAAACAACAATTTGCGAGTAATGACTCGGTAAAAAATTTCGAAACTGATCATTGCATTAAAACATCAGATGACATTATTAAACCACAATTGTTGACACCAAAACCGAGACCATGGTCAGTGGCAGGCAATGAAGGAAAATGTGATTTTACTAGTGATTCCAATAAATCAACATCAAAAGCAATCGATACGGAAGATGTTGTTTTGATTGAGGGCCAAGGTGGTGGATCAATTGTTGGTATAACTCCTGGTGCTGCTTTAGGTGGTGGTGGCAGTATTGTTGGAATAACGCCAGGTTTAAAAGTTTTCTATCAATTATAGTGTAATCGTTAAAATTCCATTTTTAGGTGCTGCATTAGAGAAAAAGTCTGTTCGAGATATAACAGCTGGACTGAACAAATTAGGAGGTAGTTGAAATTTGATTTATGGACAATAATTTCTTTACAAAAACGACCATTATTATTTCAGAAAATACAAGTTGAACAACTACAAAAAGGCACAAAGTCAAATTAATCTACGAATAGTGGCAATATAATAATTACAATAAGTAACAGAAAACAAATGTAAAGCTGACGAATGGATGCATCTATGCAATTCTACATAAATCTACATAAAATAGGTTACAATAACAAAAAAAAAAAAAAAAAATTTGGAACCTTTTTAGTGCTATTTTTTTCAAAAGTTTGTTACAAGTCTGTTGATATTAGTGTTTTACAGGAAAACTTTTTGTGCTGTCGTATTTAGAAACTTAGAATTGTATATGTCAAATTAAGTATTTGTATGTTTATTTTTAATTTATTTACAAAAATTATTGAGGTGATATTAAGTTACATATGCATACATAACACAAATAAATACATATAATATGAATTACTTTGTTTTATTTTGTACACGCAATTTACCAATTTCTCGGGTGAAAAGTATTGGCATCATCAAAAATTTCACTTGATAACAATGATCATTCCAATATCCTTTGATATTCTATTACATATTAACTAATTATTCATCAGTTACTCAAACGTCCATTAGATGCGACTGCACTTTATCGGCCAGTGGCCAGTCCACACCAAAGCAATTGGTGGGGAGGGATGGGGAAAAATGGGTAAAAACAGCCAAAAATTTTAACCAACAAATCTGACAATACGTCAAGAGGTTTGGAGTTTTGGAGATAAGTGCGTTGCGTTGCGTTGTGCGTAATTTTGACATATCATCAAATCATATATATATATGTAGTTTGCAAACTCTGTCGTTGTCGGTACTTTTGTTATTGTTTTTCATTAATATTTAATTTATTTAAAAAGTGTTGTTTACATAATTGGATATGATGTTTAATAAGATAAATATATTCAATAAAGTAAGGTAAATTTTAATTTAATTCATTTCATTGGAATTAATTCAAGTTTTATTTATTTATTTGTTATAACCTAACTTTTATTATTTTCCTATTGTCTGAACAATTTTATCAATACCGGAACTAATGAATTCAAAGGGAAAAAAGAGGAAGTGATATGTTTACCAACAATTTACTATGCGAATTTCTGAATTAGAATCCACAGTCAAAAATGGAGTGTTGTGGTGAAACAAACCGTAATCAATTCCATGTCTGTGATGATTACCATTTATAGATAGGATTTTTATCGAATATCTAAAAATATTTCTACTCACTATTATTTTTCCTTTAAATCGTCGGAAAACAATAATATATCTCTAAATTCCTCTGCATACTTGTACCGATCATTAAACCGATTTCCCGTTTTCATAGAAAATTTTCCAACACTTCCCACACCATTTATGATGTTATTGTAATTGGTGGCGGACATGCTGGTACTGAGGCATGTGCAGCAGCGGCTCGAATGGGTGCCCGAACATTGCTTGTTACACACAAAAAAGAAACAATTGGTAGGTTAACAAACACAAATCATAGATTTTTATTCAATTCTCCCCAAAAAAGGTGAAATGTCCTGCAATCCATCATTCGGAGGCATTGGAAAAGGTCATCTTGTCCGGGAAATTGATGCTTTGGATGGTGTTTGTGGTAAATGCTGTGATATTTCTGGTATCCAATACAAGGCAGGTGGAACGATAGCGATGATGAAGGGTGTTTTTTTCACTAATCGTATTTGAATTTGTAGGTACTAAATCGTAGACGTGGACCAGCTGTGTGGGGACCTCGTGCTCAAATTGACCGAGATCTGTATAAGATTGCTGTTCAAAATGCCCTCTTTCAGATGTCAAATCTTGAACTTTATTATTCATCTGTTGAAGATTTACTATTTGATTCCGATATCGATCCAGAGACATCACCGTCGGATGCACTGAAAACGTGCAAAGGAATTATATTACCCGATGGTCATAAAATATACTCGAAAACTGTTATCATAACGACGGGAACGTTTTTACGAGGTCACATAAATATCGGCACAAAAATTATTCCGGCTGGCCGAATGGGTGATGCACCGGCCATTGGTTTGGCCAATAGTTTGGAGTTGCTGCAATTTCGTTTGTCACGTCTGAAAACGGGAACGCCGCCCCGTATAAAATCATCGTCAATTAATTTTGCCGGTTTGGAGAGGCACAACGGAGACAATCCACCGAATCCATTTTCGTTTATGAACTCCGAAGTGTGGATTAAGAATGAGGAACAAGTAACGCATACTCATTTGTTAATGTTGTTAAGGGAATTTATTTGTTGTGGTTGTTATTGTTGTTGTAGTTACCGTGCTACTTAACTTATACTACCAGTGCCATAAACAAAATTGTAACCGACAATTTACATGTGAACAGGCATGTTTCCGAAGAAATAACAGGACCTCGATATTGTCCCTCGATTGAATCGAAAGTTCTTCGTTTTGGTCACAAATCCCATCAGGTAATTATTCAATGATTTAAATTCAAAAAGGTTCAGATTCACTCTCACGAAAATGTCTAGATATGGCTAGAGCCTGAAGGATATAACAGCGATATCATATATCCCAATGGATTATCATGTACCCTACCAGAGGATATTCAAGAACAATTAGTACGAACAATTCCAGGATTAGAGAAGGCTATTGTTGTTCGACCAGGTTTGTATATATATATATATATAATTTACGGGTATTATTATTTTACCACAGAAACCATAAATATCCAAATGAAAAACAGTTTTAACAAACTTTTA
This sequence comes from Platyura marginata, assembly GCA_026745375.1. Taxonomy (NCBI): domain Eukaryota; kingdom Metazoa; phylum Arthropoda; class Insecta; order Diptera; family Keroplatidae; genus Platyura; species Platyura marginata. Next base: position 10,990 of record JANSTT010002308.1, read on the forward strand.
CTGGTCCGCGTGGCTGTTAGAATTTGACTTCGTTTGGTTTTTCTGACTCGGTAACTTGATTTTGACTAACTCAATTCTTCCAAAACAAAAACCATTTTTTGTTTAATTCCTTTCTCATGAACAAACAAACCGTTTTTCTAGACATTTTTACTTAGTCAGCGGTTTACTGTGTCCTGTGAGTAGTCAGCGGTTTGACAATTTTTTTTTAAATATATAATTTGTATAGAATTATTTTGTAAAATTTTCAGCGTCACTCCTGCGATAATTTAATATTTTTGTTATACATGACACTCGTGGGAATTAATTTTTATTTGCTCTGCGAAATATGATGGGCCGGAAACGGCTCCTCATATATAATCGATGAAGAAGAACTTGGATTAACAGATTTGTGTGATTTAGGTTACGGTGTCGAATATGATTTCGTTGATCCACGCGAATTATATCCCACCCTGGAAACAAAACGAGTTAGCGGTCTATTTTTGGCTGGCCAAATAAATGGAACAACCGGTTATGAAGAAGCGGCTGCACAAGGAATTTTGGCTGGTGCTAATGCTGCAGCTAAAGTTCAACAGAAAAATCCACTAAAAATTGGACGTACTGATGGCTATATTGGCGTTTTAGTTGATGATTTAACGACGTTGGGCACAACCGAACCGTACCGTATGTTTACGAGTCGTGCCGAGTTTCGTCTTAGTCTGAGGCCGGACAATGCCGATTTAAGATTAACTGAACTTGGCTATAACATTGGTTTAGTGTCGAGCGAACGGTATTTAACTATGATGCGAATGCGAGACAATCTGAATAGGGCGATTGAAATATTGAAATCTATTAAAAGAACAACGGGACAATGGAGGAACTTGTTGAAATTGCCAACTGCCAAGACATCTGTGCCGAAAAGGTTCGTGTACCGACTGATGCTGATGATTTGTTGATTCATACAATTTTAATTGTAATTAGCGCCTTTGAGATGCTTTCAATACCCGTTGACGATATCCGAAGTGAACAGATAGCCCAATTAGAATCATCTCTCAATTGGATAGAAGACAATCCGCAACTATGCAGTCGTTTAAAGGTATTTTCTGTGTTTACATTCGATATAGCCCACTGATTATGGATTGAATTGTGTGTCAGATTGAATCTCTGTATGATCTAGCAATAGCCAGTCAAGCGAAAGAAATCGAAGAAGTCAAACGAGACGAACAACTCGTCATACCAAATGGTGTTGATTATTTCTCGTAAGGAATTACTATTAAGGTTATCAGAGAAAAATATTTCTAATCGAAAATTTTCCGCATAGAAAATCTCTAAGTCTATCGTCGGAAGAAAGTGAAAAATTGGAACTTGTTCAACCACAAACCGTATTTAGAGTGTGATTTCGTATCGATGTTTTGGTTAATTTTTTTTTGTGTTCATTTTCTTTCCAGATTGCTGCCGCCAGTCGAATACAGGGCATTACACCATCGACAATAGTCCGACTGTTGAGATTTGTTAAACATAACCATCAACTGGCCACATGAATGTGAACTATTTCTTAGCGCAGTTTGTTAGTTATTTCTCAAGCATTAAGATGACGTAATAATAATAATTGGAGTTATCTTCTTGGTTCTTGGAAAAAAAATCGTCTTTCAATGTCATTAATTTCCAGTATTTTTCTATTCTATTCTAAAAATTCCTTACTTTGCAACCAAAATGGCGTACCTCTTGATCGGAATTAGAGAAAACGATTCTGATCCCATTGAAAATGGAAAATGGCCTTTCAACATATTTTGTATTAGAAAAAGCACAGAAACAAAAATCAACTCATATATCTTCTACTCGGGAAGCTCTGCAGATAATGTCTCTGTGTCTAGCAGTTCAGTGGTAGATCAAAAAAACCTGATTTTGTACTTAATTGGTTAGTCTGCATCCTGTCAGTGATATCCATTTTTCCCAGTGTCTCTGCCTGGAGGTTTGTTCTTGCCGTGATTTTTAAACTCTAATCGGAAAGGTTTGGGTGATCTGTGATGGCAGGCTATTGCCAGACTTTTTGCTAACTTTCTTCCTTCTCGTTCCCCTCCAAATCTGAATCTTGTCGCAGCCATACGAGTTCGACAGTGTTTCGTTCTGTCAAACCCACCTGGACTTGAAGGCATTTATATACCAATCTCGAGGAGTCAAGTGCTTTCATTTCTCCTTGACTGTCGGAAAAAAAAATCTAATATGTTGGCTCTTAGTACCACATTTAAGCAGTTCGATTGCCGCCGCAAAGATAGCGAAGACTTCGCCGTCAGGAATACGGTGATATGCCTGATTTTCTTCTTACACCAACAATGCAAGCTTATTATTTCAATTTTGTTTGTTAATTAAATACTTTCTGGTCGGTGTGAATAATGTGTGTGAATAATGACGCCAAAATACAAACAAAGAACCGGCATTGAATTAACAAATAAATTCATTTTGGGCATTTAATAAAAATTTAAAAAAAAAATGATAAATCTTTGATGACCAAAATTTTGTAAATACAACACACAGCCCACATTGTTGGTGTGTTTTTTCTAATACTGGTTTTTTTTATTAACTAACTAGATAGACACATAGAGAGAGAGAGAGAGGAGACACATCGCAATCAAATAGCATAAAAAAATGCAAATTAATTTTAATTTTTCTTAAATCCATTGACAAATGTGGATATTATATGAAAAACAGATACCAAACACCGTACAAAGTCAAGGACGACCTATATTTTAAATCATATTATGGTCTGGGGACATTTTTTTTTGTTTAGGAAACTGTCCACTGGATAACCTCCATTATTAATATTTTATATCATCCGTAGGTGGCCCTTTTATAATCACCCTGATCATTTGATTATGCTAATTAGCTGATTATTTACTAATTCAGTAGATGCGACAAAACAAAAAAATTAGTTGAAATGTGTTCGCCATCACTATCGGTTTGTTGTGTTTTGTTATTCTTTTTGATTGGAAATGTCGTCGGTAGTGGTAACTTTAGCGGAAATTGCCCGCCATCACAAAATAATGCCGAATCGTTACGTTTGAATATAGCTCGGAACTCGATCCTTTTCGGTGTTCTGAATGAAGTGCGTCAAAGTGATAGCAGTGTTTGTGCGCAGGAAGTAAATGCCATTTTGGATGGCATCATCCATAGATATGTGTGGGCAATAAAACGTATTTTGATTGATTGCATTGATTTTGTAGTGAAATTTTAATTCTATTTTTTTTTTGTTTTTTTTTTTGGGTCATTCATTTTTCTAGTTCTGGACACATCCACCAATATACCACCATCGTTTGTGTTTGGTAATAATTTCTGGTTTTCATCAAGTTATCTGTGCACCAATCTCAATGAACCACTATCCATACCACTATCGGCTGATGTTCCAAAAATGGCGATGGACAATTTGGTTAATTCAACGTCGCCAATTCGATTGGAGCACCGAATGATTTATGCCAATTTTTCGTCGATGATGCAAATTGATCTTAATTCTAATATAAAAGTAAGTATAAATACCTTTAGGATTGATTTTCTGGATGAAATGATCAATGTCTCTGTAATATAAGGAGACAGGCATATCACATTCATGGTTTTTTTTATATCAGTCATCTCAGCTGGGGCCAAATGCTTGGATACTTATAAAATATTATTAGCATCAAATTTTAACATTAAACTACATCTTACGAAGGAACCAAGGAACAACTCCACTTGTATAATAAAAATAATTTATTTTTAGCCCATCATTCACATTGGATTATGTGTACCAAAATCCTGTTCGGACAATCAACTAATTACTATGTCACAAAATTATTTCGACAAAAAATCGATGTCTCTTCAAGATTTACTGGAAATAAAAATGGAAGTGATTGGAACGAAAAGTACAAAATTTGATTTTCAATTGTTAACACTAAAATCGTACTTTTTCCTCTGGTAAATCTTTTTAGCTCACTCATTATGTGTGGAAACGTTTTCTAATTGATCTATCTATCTTACAGTGGAGCAATCATTTATGTTCTATTGACATCGTTGATTCCATTCATTTGGAAGCTCCAAAAAGGACAGGCCGAAAATAAATTACACGATGACGTCATCGAACGAATTGCTGCCGGCAAATCTTCGAGATTTGAACGAATTGTAAAATGTTTTGATGTTATCGATAATATTTCGTTGATTTTCCAAAATAATTCCACGAGAAATAGCCTCGGAGTAATAACGGGAATAAGGTAAATTTGTTAAAAAATGATCTTGACATCCTTTTGTGGTATTTGTCGCTTGTAATGATACTTGTTCCATTCCAATCAATATTAAAAAAACCATAAAATTAGCACCTCCTATTGCCAACGCTCACAAGTCGACCCTAATTAAAGATAACACAAAATTTTTCAGAACAATAAGCTGTATCTGGATAATATGGTTTCACATCATTTATCATTCTCTCTTTACTATGGATAATATGCACCAATTGTACATAAAGGCGGGAATAGTATGGTATCAGCCTATATTTCAGGCACTCCTTTATGTGGATACATTTTTTGTACTAAGGTTTGTTAATCAAAAAGAAAAAACAAAAATTATTACAAAGAAAATAAATATTTTCAGTGCCATTTTGTTGGTATTTAATTTCCTAAAAAATAAGGACACACAAGAGAAAATCAAAAGCAACAATATCCAGCAAAATCTTAAATTATTTTTTAAATATTTTCTACATCGCTACATAAGGTGAGTGTTCGCCATTTTAACACATTCCACAAACTTTTCATATAAATCGGGATATTTTAGTGATCAAGAAAGTACGCACGCATTTCGCAAAAAGGAGAATTCTTGTTTCCCTCCTTTTACGATGCACATGCGCTTAACTGTTGAAACATAAAATTGTTGATTTCAGAACATAAATTGGCAGAAGTAATCCCATGTAAATGACATTTAGATATTCTTTTTCAGATTAACGCCAATATTAATCGTAACAATTATCGTTAGCGAGACTCTGGTAGCATATTTGGAACGATGTTCACCATTTTGGATTGATCAATCACACGATCTCTATTGCAGATAGTAAGTAGTGGTGCCAACAAAAAAATTTTTTTTTCTCAATAATTCTAAGTAAATAATTGTTGACATTAGCTCATGGTGGCAGAATATTTTGTATATTCAAAATTTATTTACTGTATCGCAAATGTGCAGTTCGTGGACATGGTATTTGGCCTGTGATATGCAGTACTATGTAATATTTTTGTTTGTACTGTTTATTTATGTAACGTAAGTATTCAATTCGTTTTCGACCATTTAAAACTTTGTCCATCTGATGAAATTATGGAAATTTTAATTTTCTAGACATCCCTATCGAGCAGCCACCATATACTGGGCCATTACATTAACATCACTTGCATTGACTTTTTATTTGAGCTATATCAACAATGGAACATACGAGTAAGTAACCTACACCTTTCTCCTTGTATCTCAATATTTTTATATCCGTATGAGCGCAGCATCAAAGGGTATTATAACTTTGGTACCTACATTGTATAGGGAAGATGGGAGTAACCACCATTCATTAACTCGAAATATATTCGGAATAGAGAAAAAATGAACATGAAGAAAGCTATAGGGAATAAAAAAATTAAGATTACATTAGTAGACCAAAAAATTCTACGCTCCACTGTTATGGCGCTGCAATCAATTTTATATAATTTCTATGGTTTTTAAGGATTTATACTAAATTTTTAGCGTAAATGTCTACAAATTAATTTGAAACGTTAAGATTATTAATTTCAAGATTAAATTTATGGAATTCGGAAAAAACTATTTTTTTGTTCATATTTTCCCTATTTTCCCTTAAAAAATTTATATCTCCTAAACTATGGGGGTATTGTTTGGGGAACTTTTTTTACCCAGATAGATAGTTCGAATATCTATCAGGAAAAAAATATTTGGCCGACCGGCAATCGTTAGGGTGGAACATTTTGACAGAAAATATGTTTAAAAACATTATATAATAATTTTTTTTTTAAATAAAGCTGAGGTCTGTACGAATACGAAAATATATAGATCTGTGGGTTTATTACGTCTTTTGTATTTATTTTGAATTTTTCAAAATGAAATTTAAATTTTTTGATCGGAATTTTAGCCATTTTCATTCGTTCAAATGTTCCATTGGAAAATCACTGAAAATGATACTCAAAGCCACTCAAAGTCGTAGATAATTAATATTCATACGGATCATACGGGTATATTATAATCGGTGTGTAGACAATTATTTGTCTTTCTCTTTATTCACAGATTGGATGTGCTCCAGAAAACCATTAATGTTCTCTATATTAGACCATGGATTCGAATAACTCCCTATCTTGGCGGCATTCTAATGGGATGGATTCTATTTCAGTGTCGTGACAATGCAATAAAAATATGGCCACCAATTGTCTGTCTAATTTGGTGTTTGGCATTAATCATTTTTTGTTGTTCTCTATTTATGACATGGAAACGAGACATTCCCTATTCGGTGTACGCGCTAATGCAATCCATTGGAAAATACGGATTTGGTCTGTACATTGGAACGATGATTTTGATGTGTCAATTGGGTTATGGAGGTATTTATGTCAAATATTAAATTTAAGAATTAAATTGTTAGAAAATATTTTTTTGTAGGGTGGCTCTCCCATTTGTTAAGCCATAAAATGTTTCTTCATGTCAATAAACTTACGTACAGCATGTACATGATTAGTCCAATTGTTATAACGGCTGCCTGCGGTCTCAAAGAGACAAGTTCACATTTTGATGAAGCTTCAACGGTGGGGTTTTTTTCTTGGATTATTGGAATTTGATTAATAATTAATTTTATGTAAATTTTATTTAGTTTATTAGTATGATTGCTGTATTGGCGATAAGCTACATGGTCGCCTTAGTGCTGGCTGTACTGTTTGAGTTGCCATATCAAAAATTGTCGGACGAGTTTATACTAAGGAGGAAAATTTCCAAATAGTTTTTTTTCTTTCTATTAATTGTGTATAGGTAATTAATAAATTTTTTGTAAATATTTTGCAAGGTCTCTATGAGATCGTATCCAAAACAATAGTGATTTAGTTAACGTCTTCGAAGTTCGATGACTTCTTGATTGAAGAATGTTTCATTATCGAGCGGGCATTACGGTTTCCCATATGATAAACATTCAAAATTGGCTCATCGGTCTATTTTAGAAAAAAAGTGCCAAAAACGTCTTAAGCTAACTCCTTCAATGTCTATTATAATAGATGTTAATTGGAACTCCCCGCTTCCATAATGCCATCATAATGCAAATCACAACGTTTCTATGTTCTATATGGATGGACACTCTTCTGCACCGATCATTTCCATACAGTAAGTAATATGAGATGTGCTTAATTGCCCATTTCGACCTAAATCCGTTCCCCCCACGTACAAATGCCGCTAAACAACATTTTTTTTTTCTTCTCTGTATATTTACCTCTTTACACCTTTATAGGCACAATACATAAGTGTGTAATATTACAACAATATGACTTTGTAGACATTCCAAAAGCATTTCGTCTTTGTCTGCATTTTGTTTTCTTCAGTATATTGTTGAATGTTGACAGTAATAGTTGATTTTCGTTTTTAACATTCACCATACAACAAAAACAACAACAAAAAATCATGATTATAGCAAATAAATAAATAAATAAAATGTAAATGTTAATGGTTAAGGTCCGTTTCCACGCGTTCAGTAATTTAGTTGGCGTAGTTAATTAAATTTGAATTTTTAGTGAATTTTTAGTCGTGGAAATAGTGCACGTTTAGTAATAAAGAAGCAAGCAAGTTAATGATTAGAATTTATTCTGTTTTTTCGCCGATTAGTATAGGTGGGCGTGGCTTGCTATTTGTGATTTACTTGGTTGAGGTGTGAAAAACAAAAGAATTTAGTGAATTGCCTAAGTACCCGCGGGATTGGGTAACGTTTAACAATGAAATTTCAGTTAATCCATTTCGTGTAATTTAAATAAATAATGTTGATTGACGGAATTAATCTCTGATGTCTTACTGTCTGATTTTAATCAAATATCAACCTAAAACTTATGAACGTAAATAAAATACTTTCGGCGTTGGGACACATTTTATTAAATTAACGACTTAACATTAAGTTAACTAGAAAATTACTTAACGCGTGGAAACGGGCCTTTATCCGTGACAGTGAACCGTAAATATATAACAATTTTACAGTTTTACAATTCTTTCAATCTTTAATAAATATTTAGAATTTCTTTCGTATCGTAGAGCCCGAGAGGCGTGCACCACAATTTTTCGATCGGGGTGTCACATTATAAATTGATCATGATCAATGTGTAATTGAAAGAAAAGTGTGTATAATACCATAAAATAACAGTGATCGTCAATTTATTTAATATTCATTGAGTTGAAGTAAAAAAAAATTGCCGCCGCGATCATTTTATGACGTCATTGAATAAGTGTAACGACAATGGACGATATGGTAGTGTGTGAGTACAAGTGCCAGTACAGTGAGTGGCTCAAGAATACGATCATTAAGTTTAACGTTAGTTGACTTATATTTTGTTCATAACACAATAACAACAACAACAATGAACAATATTCAAAATAGACAATCGTTTCTTATGTTTCGGTTCGATCATTCATGCTAGGAATTTTTAATTTAATTTTTTTTTAGTTACGGTTTAACGAACTATTTAAATGAAAACGTATATATCTGAATGTATATGTTATTTATTGTCGAAGTGAATCAAAAATTTATCTAAATACAAATATCCAATCCATACAAATAGGGTAAGTTTTGAAAATATTGTCTCACAAAAAAAAAAAAAATTTCTTTTGTGTGACTTTGAGAAGTGCTCTTCCCGACAGGATTGATTTATTCATTATTATTTCGATACGTTCCTATCATCCACTATTGGGAAGATCGACAGATTCCAGTTAATGTAACTTCGTTAGCTAAGTTTTCTTATAAGAATTTTTGTTTAGGAAAGCAATAACAATTCCATTGGATATTTGTGGAATATGTGCCTATGGGGTATAATTTTATGTTATTTAACTAATTAAAAATCAATACTACTTCGGAATTTGAAGGAATAAATATTGGAAGGTGCCATGTATCGTGTGGATGTATACACCTACAGCAAGACGTGACAACAAAATTAGAAAATCAAGATATTGTCATTCGGATTTATTGCTCTAAACGCTTTCAAACGCTTCTAACGCTAATAATGGCAGGATAATCGGAACCTCTGTATTTTGACTCCATTTTTTTTCTCATTTTTATATTATAAGAAATAGCCAAAAACATGTTGGACTCTTTTCGTAATATATAAAAGACAACCTCATTAAGCTGTATTATTTAAACTACAGGTGAAGATTTACCAGAATCCTCATATTGAAAACATTTTTAGGTAAAGATCTACAAGAATCGTCAAATCCATAATATGGGGGTACATTTCAGTCAAAGATCAACCAGAATTTATATTGTTACCTTAAAATAAGGGATTATCGAAAAACGGATAACGCCATTAAAACGGGCGTCCCCGAAAACCCCCAGATCCCTATTTTCATGAAAACATCTCGAAAAATGGCAATTTCCAAAAAAATAAATTTTCAAAACGGTACATGCAGTGCCATCTCTGGGTTTGTTTACCTGCTGCCACTTATGAACTCCTGATCCAAAATTTTCTAATTTAGGCATTTTTTGGATATTTTCGTGGGGCGTCGTTTGACACAAAATTTTTTTCAAATTTTTTTTACCAAACGTCCCAGACGTCCCAGACGTCCCACGAAAATGGCGAAAAAAATGTCAAAATTGGAAAAATTTGGATGAGGAGTTCATAAGTAGCAGCAGGTAAATAAATCCAGAGATGGCGCTGCATGTACCGTTTTAAAATCTAATTTTTTGGAAAATCCTTATTTATCGAGATATTTTCATAAAAATTGGTATTTGGAGGTTTTTGGGGAATGCTAAGTCATTTGCGCTATCAGTTTTTCGATATCGATGCATCTTGTAGATCTTGATCTGAAATTATTTCTATATCGAATCGATGAATCTTGTAGATCTTTTTCTGAAATGCTTCCACTTAGTGGGGTGATGATTCTTGTGGATCTTTTCCTGTGAAGGAAACAATGAAATAATTGGATTTTGTCGATTTGTTTACATTTATTTTTTAGTCATCAAATTAAAGGCAAAATTTAATATTTCGTACCGTCTCGGTAAGACTCGGTAAGTTTCCAAATGTTCTAGTTACTGTTCATTTATTAATTTTAATTAATCAGGACAAATTCTCCTAATATCCGCTTCCATAAAGAAGGTAAAATAAATAATAATCCATCCAAGGTCAAAAAAGCAAAATTTGAATGCAAGAAGTGGCGTCAATCTTCCAAAAATGATACGCAATTGCGCATAAGTTGACCTTGACCAAATTCTCAAGCTCTTCTCTTTCAAGATATCCAAAATGGGACTTCGACGTCCAGGCGTTACCAAAGATTATGAAGAAATGCACGGATCCAATGTTCCTATAGGTGAAGCAGATCTTTCGCAAAATATAGACGAAATAAATCGACAGGAATTTGAATTGACATCTGTCAGTGTTGTGCCGGATGGTAAATACCAACAACATCAAAAAATCTAGTTTTTCTTATTTTAATTCTTATCCACCAGATACTTTTACCGTTACGCAGGCAGTCAATGCACTCGGCTTCGGCTGGTTCCAAGTGAAACTATCACTATGCGTCGGTCTCTGTTGGATGGCCGATTCAATGGAAATGACGATACTCAGCGTTTTAGGTCCGGCACTGCACTGTGATTGGCACATAACAAGATATCAGCAGGCGCTCACCACGACAATCGTATTTTTAGGAATGATGCTCAGTTCGACATTTTGGGGACAGCTAAGCGATCGATATGGACGAAAGCCAGTAAGTATTGTAGATGTGAGGGGATCTCTGAAATTAAAGTAAAGAATTTTGATTTCTTATCATGCATGCGCAGGCACTAACATTATGTGGCGTCTTACTGTTTCTCTATGGTTTGCTGAGTGCCGTTGCTCCAAGCTTCGGTTGGCTGCTGTTGTTGAGAGGTCTTGTTGGCTTTGCAATTGGCTGTGTTCCTCAATCGTTAGAAAGAAATTTGGAATTCTATTAATGTTCGGAGTTTTTACCAAAAAAAATTTTTTTTTAGGGTAACTCTGTACGCTGAGTTTCTTCCCACCAAACAGAGGGCTAAGTGCGTTGTTCTTCTTGACGTAATTATTAATTGAGAATCTTTAGAGAGAGTGGAGAGAGATAGTATTAATTTAAAAATTTCATTATAGTGTTTTTGGGCGCTTGGTGCTTGCTTTGAAGTTGCCTTAGCATTGGCTGTTGCGCCAAATCTTGGATGGCGCTGGTTACTTGGTCTGTCGGCAGCTCCGTTATTTGTTTTTGCTCTGATCACTCCGGTACAGTCGCTAGCTGTTTGCCAATTAATTGTCTAATAAAACTCCATGTCAATTTTAGTGGCTTCCAGAATCGGCCAGATATCATGTTACTAGTGGCCAGATCGATAGAGCGTTGACAACATTGGAACAGATAGCCAAAGACAATAAAAAACCAATGCTCCTTGGCCGATTGGTTGTTGATGGGCCATCTGGTCCGCGTGGCAGTGTTCGAGCTCTTCTCAGTTCATCGCTTCGTCGAACGACATTGCTTCTATGGTTTATTTGGATGTCCTGTGCATTCTGCTACTATGGTCTGGTACTAATGTCAACCGAACTACTTGGCGGTAAATTTGAACCGATCGGTCCGGATAATGCTACCGATTGCCATCCACTGGCCACAACCGATTATATGGATTTGCTGTGGACTACATTGGCCGAATTTCCGGGCATTTTCGGAACAATCACTGTGATAGAGCGATGTGGTAGAAAGAAGACAATGGCATTTCAATTTTTATTGTATGCCGGTTGTGTTGTTCTATTAACAACGACTACCGAGTAAATTAAATGTTTACATTTTCCCCGTCTATTTTTATTGCAATTCCCGATTTTAGCCGAACAATACTGACAATCATATTATTTTTGGCTCGTGGCGTCATTGCTGGACTGTTTCAGGCTGCCTACGTTTATACACCAGAAGTATATCCGACGGCTTTGCGATCAGTCGGCGTTGGCGGTTGTTCGGCGCTGGCACGGTTAGGCGCTATGGCAACTCCATATGTGGCGCAGGTATATCAATTTTTGGGAGCCCGTTTACTAAGTGAAGTCACCATTTTGTTTTCATTTATTGTTGTAGGTTTTACTACAATCATCTGTATGGAGTGCAGTATTTATCTATGGCATTTTTGCGATTTTAGCTAGTGTTGCCTGTCTACTGTTACCGTACGAAACCAGAGGAACAGACATGGCCGGATAATTATTGTTGAATTTCAACACACATACACACACAAAGACTTTGGTGCTAAAACAGTATTTGAATTACCTCAATGGCGAATAATGGAAATAAGGCTGCGAGATTCTCTTGAAAGTGGAAGAACAAAGATTTTTATTTTTTCTAATTGAAGCGTTGTTGTTGTTATTATTAAGTAAGTAAATAAAATTTAATTTATTTCTAGAGAATTCTTTTAAATAAGAGATCGATTTGAGTACTCAATAAAGTCGTTCATGTTGCTTAGAGATTTACTGAATGAATGTCATGGACGGGGATTGTCTAGGGGCAATTTATGATTGTTTAGATATATTTTGTAATTTGGCGCCCGGTTATTTTTTTTACTTCCACCTAGTTTTGTACGTGTTAGCTTGCGCTCGCTTACTCTTGTGCACGATAACTGAAGAATCCGTTAAGCTAGAGACTTGAAATATTTGAATATAAGCCTTGGGGAAAATTGTTAGTTTCCCTATTGAAGGTGCTCTTGAGACCTTTTAGACTTAAACCTAATTTATGAATAAAAATAAAAATAAAATTAAAATTATTTATAATTACAAAATAACAATAAAAATAATAATAATAATATAAATAATTAAAGTTATATCAATTAATAATAATGATAATAGGTCGAATACAGATTTTCGCGCGGTCTCTTATACTTTTAGAGTCTTGTCCAATAATTTACAGAGAAATTATTTAATTGCGAGGTGGATTAAGTAATTTTTGTCTCTCTACATGAATCACTGGTAAAAAAAAGGAAACAATTTTTGTATAAAAAAAACAAATTGATTTATAGAAAAAGGAGGACACACAAAATTATTTTGGAACAAGCTCTAAAGACAAGACCATCATTTATTATTATAATCAAGTCGTCACCACACAAAAAAGGAAAATGAAAGCTTTCTCGCTTTCTATCTCTCTCTCTTATCAATTCAAAAATTGCAAAAGTTTTATCACTGGTTTGCGGTCAAAAAATGGCACTCTGAGTTTTTCTTTTTTAACGTACAAACAAAAAAATATAAAAAAAAAAATAATAAAATTAGCCACAATTCAAGGTAACCGAATATTCTTAATTTTAATTAATCACTTTTTAGATATGACTCAAGTGGATTGGGTCCCTTGAGCTTTGACGATTGTAGTGTTGGCCGTGTTTCATCTGGAAAAAAGGAATAAAAACAAAATAATCATACGAGACAATTTCGGCTGTTCTCCGTCTTACTTATAGCTGCCTTAATCGCTTCCGGTGGTTTCGAATGAGCCTGTAAACAATTCAGCCACTCCGACAGTGTTATTTTTTTGTCATTATTAACATCACAGTATCGTGGCATTTTTTTGCCACATTTTCTTAATGTTCTGAAAGATTTTCTTATGATTAGCATTTTCTTACTATATACAGGGTGTCCCGTTAGATGAGGGAAATATAGTACTGGGGAGGTCTAAAATTGACCAAATATATCGCAGAAACACCTTGAAAGGATTTCACTCATCTGGCAAGACACCTTGTGTATGGTGTGAGACATACCCAGACGATGTGACAAGCTCCCTAAACGTTTTCCATTCTTTTCGCTCCCAAAGTTTATTTTTATTTTTGTCCAATAGAACAAAACTCAATGTGGCCACTTTTTCATCTTCGCTTCCCCATTTTGTTGCATTTCCTCTAAAAACAAAAATGTTGGATAAAATAATTTTCTCAACCCTACACCCTATATATTTACACTTACCCTGTATTAGCATTTGATGTCACCTGAACCCGGAGAAACTCTTTTAAATCTTTTAAAAATTCCAATTTTTTTTGATGCGGACATCCTTTCATTGGTCTCGTCGAATTATTCACACAATCCGGTCGGCCATCTTTAATTGATGTTCCCGGAATATTTTTCCCAGTATCTTCGTGAACACACCAACAATAGCCGACGGAACGATAGCACTGCACACGTTGATAACGTCCATCGGCCGTACATTCGGGCACATACCAGGCTTGTCCGCCATTCTATGGTATTTTCGGAAATTTGGAAAAATAATTTTCATTTCTTGTAATTGTGGAAAAAAAGATAATTTTTGAATATACTACCAAATGAGCTTTCTGCTCATCTAAGGCGACGGCTCGGTCCGCTAAGCAATCCGATTCACTTTCGGTTTCACGTAGTACGGGATCGGTTTCGACAATTGTTTTTGGCCGTATCACTAAATTGGGTGAATAAAAAAAAATATTTTTTTTGTTAATTTTAACGCAACAAAAATTCGAAATCATTTATCCGAGAGGGTAATCACTCGTAATCGTAACGAAAATAAAAATTAAAAATATTGACATTAGTGAGTGATTACAGTGATTACACGCTCGCATTTATGACACATTTATTAAAACTAAAATTCTATTTATAGGGTGGATCACAAACGACACACACATCATACATATATGAAATTTTCTAGTTTTTTTATGTCAATGGAGATGGGGATTTAGTAAAATTATTTATTACACACTTGTTAAATATGAATTTTGAAATTTGGAAAAATTACAATAAATTTTCCTTGATTGATAGCAGCAAAATTTCCAATTTTTTATTTGTGACGCGCCACAACTAATTTATTTGCGCATTACTCGCGTACAGCAAGCAATTTACTCTCGAACAATTCAAATGCTATTAATTAAGGAAAATTTTTTTTTTTTTAATTAATAAATTAATCCGAACCAAGTGCATTTTACATGTTAACAAATCACCAATATAAATTATAAATAACAATAAAATAGCTACACTGAAAGAAAAATATGTTTGTTGTAATTAAAATGTATAAAATGTTAAATACGATTTAATTGCCACCACCCTTTTTCTATAATTTTTTTTTTCTTTATTTTTTTTTATTTTTTAAATTCACAAACACTTCAACTTCCCTTAGGTGTGTGCCTGATAGCAATGATTTTTTGAATTTGAGTTAACCGTATCTATCTCTTTCTAATTAATTTACTTGGCAGTGTGAATTGAAATTTTCGATTTAAATATGTTTGGAAAATTTTTTTTTTTGCCGTATCTCATTTATCACCGCCCCTCTCGATATAAAATGGCAAATTATCTGCGAGTATTTTTTTTTTCGTACTTTTTTGGTTTACAAATGGCAGAGCAGTGTTCGAGGATCTCGTTTCCTTTTACAATCAAGGCCGAAAACGGAACTCCAACACTATGCGGTAACTCCAACACAAAGATATTGAAATCTGTTCATATAAGACTTTTAACTGATATATAATTAGATAATTTTAGAAGGAAATAAAATTGTCGGTATTGCAGTCTAGAACTCAATAAAATCGTTTATTCTTGTTATTATATAGAAGTTTCAAATTGAATGACTTATATAATGAGTTTAACGATCATACTAAGGTTCTGGTGTGATTATTTGGGATTTGTATGAGCGTAGCCTCTGAATGTTTATTATTACTTTGGGTCGGAATTTGTAATTTTTCCTTAATTTACCGCAATTGTATTTTGAAATTTTATGTCGAAATATTCATGTCCGTCTGGAAGTCTGTTCCTCCAGATCGTGATCAAGCACAGTTCCTAGGGTAAGGTCTCTAATGACTGTTCATTGATATGGTGAGACATTTTCATAGAAAATAGATTCAAAAACATCATAGCAGTAAAAGATTTTTTAAAAATCAGGGGATTGAAGTTTAGCCTTGAGACTAATTATAAATTAAAGCTAAAGCTTCTACAAATCCAACAATGTATAGATGTTTGGGTCTATCTGGTCGATTAGTATTTATAATATTTATTCTAAATTAAAAATTCTTAATTCATAAAGGGCACCTATACTGAAATATATTTTATCAGCATCGTTAGTGCTCCAAACAGTAACTGAATTGTATCAACAAAAAATTCTAATTCTTGTCCCTGTTCCAATGTCAAAATTAAGTTTAAAAATTAATTAAAAAAAAAACAAAAATTATTTTTCTTTCAGTTTGGTTTTCTTTTCTTTTTTTTTCTTTAACAAAAATCTCTAAATTTTTCTGGTTTTCGTATATGCATGTTGCTCAAGATATTTATTTATTTATGTGCTAACTCTACCTAGAAATTATTATTATATATAATAAAAATAATATTATATATATACATACAATAAATAGGTGGATAAGTTGTTATAGACGAACTGATCGGACGCGGTCTAAGTGTGTTGTATTTGTTGTTGCTGTTACTTTCATCGGATTCATCATCATAGATTGCATCATCGTAATCATCGAAACTTTGTGAATCACTGCTATCGCTACCAGTACCAGTAATGGCCGCCTGATTTGTCTCATCTGAAGTCAGCATCGTAAACAAAAACAGGGAAGCTAAATGACTATGCAGCGAACATGGTTACCAGATTGGCACCGACTAATTGAAGTGGTTAGAATTTTGAATAAAATAGTGGTTAGTAGTTACAAAACTATCTACTTATCTCGTTTTCTCTCATTATAAATGTATACAAGCGTTTTTTTTTTGTTTTTTTTAATTTGGAAAACATTTCTCCCTCTCTCTCACTCTCTATCTATCTATCTAACTCTTTTTTAACTAGTTTTATTGTTACTGAATTTGTTAAAATAAAGCAATGACGCCAATTTATTGTAATAAACGAAGGAGTCTTTCGATTGTTTGTATGTTGCGCGTTAAAAATTTCGACAAACATTTGTTGTTGTTCGTTCGGCAAAAGTTCCAACGAACCATATACAAACAATTGAAATTGATTTGATGAAAAATGTATAAAACTCACGATTATGGCCATCTTTCGAAAAGCAATTTCCCCATTCCTGTCTGGTGAGCCGTTCGTCATGATCAACGTCGCAAAATTTGCCAAATGAACGAGCACATCGTTTCGGTTTCACAACCTATCGTATTTCAAATGAACCATAATTTTATCGTACCATAATGTTGAATGATCAATACAGTGGAGGCTCGTGAGAATAATTGATCCCATCATCATGGAATTATTTAAAAAAAAAACTTACATGATTTGGATGGTCAAAAAACGGTCAAGATGTTCGATGAACGACCAATTTTTGACGTAAGTTTTTTTTAAAAACAGTTCCATGATGATGGCATCAATAATTGTCACGCGTCGCCACTGCGATCAAACAATGAACAAAATTACCTTTCTCACAAGTCTTCTCAATTCACGGTACTCATTTTTATCAAGCATATGATTACCATTTGTGTCCAGTGACGAATACTTCCAATCGAGTATCATTTTGTCGGATGCATTGCCATTGGCCTGGACATTTCGACCATAATATCTATTGTACTCGTTTTGAAATACTTTAATCAAATTGAAATTAAATTGACCTTGATCCGATCGAGTACATCCTCGTTTATTTCGATTAACATTACGTAATGGTGATCGGCGAATGTTCGTTTTGCTTCGTTTCATACAATTCGGTTTACCATTTCGTGTCGTTGTATTTGGTATCGGTTTACCTTGACCGTCCGAACACCAACATCCGGCACCATCCATACATTGAACCGGTGCATAGCTGCCATCCGTTCGGCATCTCGGGACAAATTTATTTGGTGACGATGAACGATGCGACAATGCATACAGTCTGGATTCAAAGCATTCTATAAAACTAAGTTTTAGTTCTAAATATATAGAATTTTCACCATACACTGACCGCGGCAGTTTTGTTCGATATTACCTTTGCACGATCCACGATGCTTGAGGCTAACCTGATGGCCACTGCATTGGGCCCGGATCAAATGACATCGTGTCGGATAGGTTTGATTGTCTGTACCACAAACTGGTCTGCCTTTCGATTCATCACATTCACCACCTTTGGCTGCGCATTCTGATATCTATGCAATAAATGGAAACATAAATCTTAAAGAGCATATTATGTACGGGTTATGTCTATGTATGTATGTATGTACATATGTACAACACGGAATAATTAATTGATCGTTTATCCGTTTGATACAAGTTAGGCGCCTGGCGTTCTCGTTTCAATGAAATTGATTAATTGCACATGATCACTATATGGAGTGGGTGTTCATTTATAAGATATTTATAGAAAATTAAATCTTTAAGTACTTTGTAATTTAAGTGTAATGGGCTACTAATACACATATAATAATAGCCTCAAGAAAAACTGGTATTATACTTATTATTATTAGTACCGTGTTAGATATTTATATGGCGCTTAATAGAACTAGATACAACAAGTTGATTAGATGTTGATATCAATTTATTTATTGAATACGAAGTTATGTTTTCCTACTATATAGTATATAGAGAAGTTCAGTTAAATTTTTACTACGAAATGATTTCAAGCCATAAAATATAGCTATTGGTCCGGATCAGTGGGAAACATACATAAATACACTCATTATGTCCACAAATTGATTTGACACATTAATTTCAAAATAATATTTATCAAACGGTCAGAATATCGTTGCAAAACTACCCACAAATTAAAGCTGAGGCTTATACGAATCCAACGGTGTATAGATGTTTGGTGCCATCTTTCGAATTTTTAGCCGTTTTCATTAAATTCAATTATAATTCATATCATAATTGCTGTTTTTGCATTTAAACAAAGAATCGATTTATAGTTGATTTCAAAAATGTTACTTAAAAATTGATGAACAAAAAAATTTGGTATTTTAGTATACTATTTTTGGAAAAAATAAAAACTGAAGTACATACTTAATAAAAAAAAATATAAAATTACAACAAAAAACAATCACATTCAAACATTTAGACCGCATCAAATTTTAATTTGTTATGTCTGAGACTCTGAGATATTTTAATTTTTCTCAATGAATCGCATAACACGGGCGGGGTATTTTACTTAATGAAAGTAAATAAAGTGAAAAATCGCACAATGAACTTTTATATAGACGAAAAAAACAAGAATAAAAATAAAAACCAAAAAATAAAAAAAAAAATGTATATAACAAAATAAGCAATTTAGTAATTAGAAACCAGAATTAAATGACGCAAATTCTTCTTATAATATATGCTCTCAAGTCATGTATGATATATAAACACACATTTAGGAGGTTCTTATAATACCACCTTATACATATATATGTAAAACACAGACGCAAATGGATTTTTCGTGTAATAAAATAAAATAAAAAAAATAAATTTTAAATTAAATATATAAAAATCGAGTCATTGGTGGCGCCAAAATATTAAAAAAAAAAAAATGTTTGCTTTTGAACCGGAAGTATCGCCAAATATTATTCATCAATGCTATATAATAATAAATTATATGATGTTTTGTGTCAAAATATAGTGTGCTAAATAGCATTTGATTAGTGAGGTGTCATTAACTTGATCGATAATAAATTTATTTTAATAGATGAACCACGACACAAAGTCTCTTTGGACAATTTTCTCAATTCATTCTCAATTGATTCGGTCAGCATCTTCTTATATCTCGGAATTCCTAAAAGGTCATAAAATATAATACTATAATTAATTAAACAGAAATAATTAAATTCGACACCGAGTTTCTATTTTGAATCATCTAGTTCTAGTCCCCTTGTCGATTTTATTACTCGGCACTGAATTGTGACTGATTGCCGCGCGCATAGGTGTGACTTTTTAATTGGAGGTGTTCCGCACAGTTTTAATGATTTTGCAAATTTACTTACGCACTTCAATGTATGGTCGAATGACACATATGTGTGACAAAGTTTATTCCAAAAAAAAAACCTCACAGTTTGTGACATTAAGGTCGTCACATTTTTGTAGCACACATATTTGTCATAAATGTGACAGACAATCGAAATTTTATTGGTCACAAATATATTTTTGTGTGACAATTTGGTCATAATTACTGTCAAATATTTTTGACAAATTATGATGTAGAAAATATCAATAACAATTCTTTTTGGTTGATCGGGGTTTGTAAAGGTAGTAGCCGATAGATTAAAAAAAATTGTTGATTTCTCTTCTTTTTTCTAATAGGAGGGGCGAGATTCCTTTAATTTGAAATTTGCGGAGGGATTATTTTTTTGTTTATCCGGACATATTTAATTTTAACCTAATGATCTACCTGTTATTGCTATAAATACCAAAGTCTAATTAAGTATATATACGTAAAAATAGATATCAAAAATATTATGCAAATAGCAATAACAAATTTTGCCATCAATTTTTCAGCCATTATAATTTATTATTAATTATCATTTATAATAATAATTAAAATATGTATATAGATACAAGATACATACTAATGTTAAGTCATATATTTTAAAAAGATACTATCTTTTTGGTATTTGTTTATTATAATGTTGTTTTGTGTAGAAGGAAGAGAAGAAAAAAACAAAAAAGAAAAAAAAAGATCGATGGATCGTACGTATATGGGGATAGTGTAGGTAAACTACGAGTATCACATTACAATTAAATATATCAAATTGAAAAATATCACATAGACCTGTCAAATGCTGGCACATGTGTAATTATTCTTTTTTGCTTAATTTTTTTTTATAAATTCCTGTTGGCAAAAATCACTCTTTTTTTTTTTTCTTAGTGGCGCCAAGATATTCTAGTTTCAAACATTCTTGAATATAAAACACATTATGAATTTATTGAAATTTGCAAGCTTCAAAGTCATATTTATAGATTTTTTTAGCATTTACTTTAGAAATGGGTATATGATTTGTGATTTTGGAGATTTATTAATAAAATATTGGTACAGGTTTCCGTTTTTATTTATTGTGATATTCTGTGTTTTTCCCAATAAATTTACTTTTTTTCTTTTCTTTTTTTTTTTGGGTAAACAATTTAAAGATCCGTCTTATTTTTTCTTTCTTTTTTTTAGTTAAGCACATTATCCGTATTCGAAGGATTAAAATTTTGTTTGGTTTTTTATTTATTTATTAGAAATATTTAGTTATATAATTTAAAATTAACTCATGGATCGCAGTACAATATACTTTTAACATAATTTAATTAATTAAAAATTAAAAATAAATGTAAAAGTAAAAGTAAGTAAAATTACAACTTTTTCTACGTGGCTCTTTTGAAATAAAACAAAAATCCATTGAAGTTATATTCGGATAGATTGTGGTAGATTGTCGCACGTAAGCTCAAATATATGCAAAGTGTATTGCGCGAGAGCGGAGAAATTGAACTGAAATCGGGCGGTTCGGATTCCCTTTTTAAATTTAAAACAATGAAAAATGTAGTCAAATTCATTTAATATAAACAATTGTCTAGAAAATTTCCAGAAGAATGGTGCAACACATTATTTTTATTAGGCTTAAGAGTACATTAACAATTGATTATGCGTTAACTACCAATACAAATGTTACAACATTATGACACACATACACACAAAATTTATCTATATGCGAAGTCAGTGATTCAACATAAATTCAATTAAAATTCGGAAGTACTATGAGACAGTGGATGTACCAATTACATTTTATGTATTTTGATATAAAACTCTACTTAAGTTTAATTTTATTTAATAGAATACAAAGAATTCCATAACAACGCCAACGCCTCAGAAACGTTAGACCAATGAACGTCTAATCATTAGCTCCTAAAGTCCTCTGCGCACATAATAATCTCATTGTTAATAACAGTCATGATTTGTTTTTTTTTCGCAATTTTTTCCAGTATATTTGGTAGTAACATCACATAGTATATTGCGCAAGATTAAAATTATTAGTTCTTTGTGCAAAGAGGTATGTACGTACATCATTTACAAGCAATCTTATATTGTTTAATTTATATCAATTTTTTTAAGTAATATTTGCCCGTTTTTGTTATTATACGACGATTTGTATGTGCCTCTCATATATTTTGATGTAACCGTAATTGAGTGTTTTTTTGGTACTTGGTACTGTAACGAGTAATA
>JANSTT010002319.1:0-33209 GCA_026745375.1 Platyura marginata
ACAAACCGTAACAAATTTTCAGACCCCCCCCCCCCCCCCGGACCGCTACGTAATTTGTGAACAGCCCCCCCCCTGCAATGTCTATTATCCTATCAAATTCATATAAAACAAAACTTATTTTAATATTAAATCATCCAAAACAAATCAACTTAAATTAAAATTCATAAAATTAGCATAATTTTAAAAAATATTTCGAATAAGCTTTTCTATTTAAAATTAAAAACACCTAATAGGTACGCACCATATTTTCCTAATTTAATAAATCATAATTCGCTAAAATTTTAATTCACTGATTAACAAATTAATCACTATCAATAATATAACAAATAAAAATTTAATCCCGAAAACCAAATAAAAATTTAATCCCGAAATGCTAGCTAATCAAATGTTGGCGTACAATTTTCTTAAAACCCATAATATCAGATTAAGGTAAGGATGAATAGGTACCTATCACATTTGTTAAGGGTTGTTTTGCGAAAATGTTTGTTTGTTATGACAACCGCGTTTGTTCATTTCCCTTTAAATCAAATAAATCAAAAAGTTTTTCCATATTTTTTAACGTAGGTATATTAAGTTAGTGAGTAAATCTATAAGATTATGCCTTAGCGGAGGCTGTACCATAAATATTTATGTTTCCCTTTAAAAAGATTGAAATAACATAATTAATACAATTTTTGTCCTTTTCTATAAAAAATATTTGTGTAATAAAAACGATATGTCAATCAATTAATTCTATTCTGGACCATAGAATTTTATTGTAGGTAGTTAAAGATGTTTTATCTAAAAAAACCAATTTATTGATTCATTAAAAACAATTTTATTTTATTTTTATCAAAAGTTTCGGGTAAACATAAATATTTCAATGAAATAACAGAAAAATTTTATCAATGAATTAAATTACCCATAAATCTGATGAAACGTACCAAAAATTGGGAAAATCTGAACCAAAAAAATTTACATCAATTTAACCTTAAAATTAAAAATCTTAACGTTTTCAATTGATTTGCGAAGATTTTAGGTGATTTACTATAGAACTTCTTATATTCTTAACAAAAAAGTAAATTTCATTTGGAAAAATTCAAAATAAATTGTAAACGACGAGATAGACCCAAACGACGAACATCGTACATTCCTTAGCTTTAATTTGCGGGAAATCTTGAGTCTAAACTCCAATCTTTCGATTTTAAAAAAATCTTAATGTTAAACATAATGTTTTTAAAGCTATTTTTTATTGAAATGTCCCACCCTAACGATTGCCGGTCAGCCAAATATTTTTTTTTTTTGGGACAGATAGTCGAAGCAGACAACTGGAAAATATCAGTTTTTTAAACAATGCTCCTTTAGTTTAGAAAATATGAATTATTGAAGAATTTCCATTGAAAATCTAAGGCATATGTATGGGAAAATTGAGAAAACGTTATCACAAATTTTTTTAATCGAAATCCGTAAATTTGATTCTAAAATTATTAATCTTAACGATTTCCATCAATTTGTGAACATTTCAAGTAATTTGTGTAGAATTTCCCATTTATATCTCCACACATTTACTACGAAGCGCCTTAAAACGGCTTAAATGCGGAAAAATTCAAAATAAATACACGAAATTGGCCCCGAGACATCTATACATAGCTGGATTCGTACAAGTCATAGCTTTAATTTGCGGATAGTGTCGAGGTTAAAGTTCATTTCTTCGATTTTTAAAAAATCTTTTACTGACATGATATTTATAAAGCTATCCTCTATCGAAATGTCCCACCCTAATGATCGCCGGTTAGCTAAATATTTTTATTACGGATAGATATTCGAAATAGCTAATGGGGGGGGGGGTGGGAAACACTTCTCCAAACAATGCTTTTGTAGTTTAGGAAATATGAATTTTTAATGCGATATAAAACTGTAACTTTTCATTCAATTTCGGGAACCATACGTTTTACCTTTAAATTTATAAGGATGTAATGCCGAAGTTTTTTTTTTGCCAGAAATTTCCTCTAAATTTAATGTATAAGATAAAATAAGATACGGGTTCAGTTAATAAATACAATAAAAACTCATCAAAAAATATAATTTGGCAGGTCGGTGTATTTGGTTTAGCTTCTATCCAAGAATTTGATGTTTTATTATGGATAAGAAAGATGTTTGTCTTATAACAAGGAAAATTGTTTTTTATTTTATTTTTTTTAAGGAAAAAATTATTTGAGCCAATAGGTAACTAAATCCTTAGAAATTTGGTCAAGAAAATGGTATGAAAAGGTCAGTTTGGGTCAAATACAATACATAATATACTAACATACTGTCTATATGTATAAACAATACCTACATATGTGCAGAAAATCTTGACAAATAAATTGTTTTTAGGTTTTCCTAAACCAAAAACTTTCAAACTCACTTAATAAGATTTTCAATAGCTATTTTAATATAAGTTTTCACATGTCCTTAAATGCATTAAATGTTCAAATTGCAAAATTCTATCTCGACAATTATTGGAAAAGTCTTTTAATTGGAATTTTATGCAACATTTCTGTTCTAGAAATTTCCAACAGAACATTTACACGATTTTAATGCATTTCTATGCCACAGGAAAAAGAAAATTTTCCCCTTTAAATGTCTTAATTAGAAATTATCCGTAATTAATAAAATTGGACTAGAACATTTATTTATAGGAACGTTTATCGGATAAAGAATTTTAAAATTTACTCATCGATTAACGGGGAGAGGCGACGACCATTTTGTCATAGATCTATAATACTAGTAGATTGTCTATATACTCTATAGTTTATAAAATATCAGATTAAATGGTTGACGACATTTTGGAATTTAAATCGCCATTTCTATACTACGTATATCAAATATGCAAACATTGTATTGATTACTACTGGAATAAAAATCAAAATGGTTGTTCTTGCATAAAAATGATCATATAGAATAGACATAAAGTATAGACAATCTACTAGTGTTATAGATCTATGCTTTTTGTGTACTGTGATTTTCTTATCTAGCATCAAAGGATATTAGAATTTTTTTTGCATAGGAAATTTTTCATCTTTTATTCTACTTTGATGAGTGCCAAAAAATATTTCGAATTATGTACATTTGATCAGAAAGTTCAAGAACCTATTTCGCATTGTTATTCTATTTATTCCAATATAATTAGCTGAATTGTTATTTTGCCAGAAGAAATAAAAAAAATTGGCGAGTCATTTACTTAAAGTTGCTTTATCACTCCCCTATTATCCTTTATAGAGATATATAATAGAATGTTATCAAATTATCTATATCGATTTAAATAGGTCATTATGGAAATTAGAAAATAATTAATTTAGTGTCATTCCTTTGGCACTCTTCCTTTTAATAGAATAGCATCATTCTAAGTACATAAATGTAAATATATTAGTAATAAATTAATTTTAATTGAAATAAGTATACAAAAAATATTAATACTAAGTAAATGTAATTTAAATTTGTCGAAAATAGTTAAGAGAGAGTAATTAATAAGATGCTATTTATAACAATAATTTTCCTCAATTTCTCAAGCTATTTTTGATAAAAAAAACTCGTTTTAAATCCATGGTATTAAACTTATACTTAACTTAAATTATGTAAACGAGAGGCTCTTGATACGCCATATATTTAAAACAAATAAGTCTATGAACGCAGCCAAATAATCTGACAGCTGGGTCGGCCATTTTGTTGAGTAATAGAATGACTATAACCAACGGTTTTTTTAATTCATTTTGAAACGTAATAAAATTCCTACATACTTTGATTGATTAATTATAATGGGGGGGAGGGGGGTGATCGATGCACCTCGACCTCGTATTTAGATTCTAATAACAATATTCTAGCCAAAGGAAAATTGAAAGGAATTCTCTTTGTGACATTGTACAGAGGAGTCTTAACATAATGCAAAAAAATGGTGGTCAGTCAGTGGGACTAAAGGTTAACAACAAAGCAAAACTACAGTGATTCCATTTACTAGGAAAAAGAATATGGCCGGCAAGCATTTAGGTTACTTTAGTGGAATTCATTTTTTAAAAAAAGAAGATATTTTTGAGTAATTTGAAATTGCTGAAAATTAAGCCTACCCTTAAGGGCCCCATAGACGATCAATTTTAATTGCCAATTTTAATTGACGAACGCTCTCATCAATTAAAACTGATCGTTTATAACGACCATCAATGACATTGTCCATTAAATTGATGGATCAAACCATGTTTGATTTTCAACAATGTAACCACAATAAACATTGAACGTGTGTGGTTGTTGTCAATGTATGCGTCAGTTTTTTAAAAAGCCAAACAAGCAACACGTTAAAATGTGTCACTTTGCAACCTCTTCGAGAGATTTTGTAATAGAATTTATCGAAATATACTGAAAAAACAAGTGTTTATGGAAAGTGACCAGTGAGGCTTATAAAACTAGAGATTAAAAAAGAAATGCATATGAAAAATTAGTGGAAAAATTAAGTGAAGTGGACAAAAATGCAAGCTGCTATACACTATAGATGTGTTTCCATACTGAAAAATTGACAATTTTAAATGATCGTTTGTGGCCAATTCTTCTTGACAATATTTTCAACAATTTTAATTCGACATTTTAATTGATCGTCTATGGGATCCTTAAATCAAGTTACATTTGCTACATGTATTTATTATTAAAATTTCTACCTATTTTTCAAGTCAATGGTTGTCGTCAATTCGCCATTATAAAATATTTCGGAAAAATTCGGAATATGTTTTATGATGGAGTTATTTCATGTATCTGTCAAACTGAATTAGACGGAATCGTATTTGTTACATTTCTTATATTTGTTACCAAAATGTAACAAAATCGAGATGGTAATAAAAATAATTCAGGAACTGATGTGGCTTAGCTGGTCTAACTGCTTCGTTCTCTTTCGGTCGGCGTGGATGATTTTCAGTAAATACAATGTAATTTCAAAAAGTCTTACGTAGATGTTCAAATCGTCCAGTACGGTATGATTAAATTCTGTCTTAAGTTTGATTCTTAAATAAATAAGATAAGACTACATATTTTTGATGAATGCTTTCTAAAAAATATTAAACGCACTCATTTAATACTCTGAGTGAGTTTACATTGTGTACTGTTTCCCAGTAAACACCAATCGATCTCAGCTTATTAGGTATTTTGACTTTTTTTAAAAATCAACAAATTCCAATTCAATTTATTTAAGATTAAGATTATGGAGCGCGTTCTGCATCCCCAACATAAAATCGGATATTGTTCAATAAATGTAATCACAACTTATCATACAATTTGAAGATATTGAGAGAAAAAAAATTCTTGAGTGCGGTATTGTTTTGTTCCATACTCGTATCCTCCTTTAATTATTAATTCTAAAGTGGTCAACTGTAGCCCTTATAGATTACCTAAAAAACCCATGTTAACCCAAAAATGTCCACATAAAAAAAAAAAAAAAAATTTGTAACTAAATCCCGTTCACACAGATGTCTCAATATCAAAAGTTTTGTCATCGAGAGAATTTATCTCAAGACTTTTTTTTTATATATATTTATTTTATGATTTTGTTATTGTGTATTACCTACTTTACTACACATATAACCCAGAAAGTGTCATGTTAACATTTTTAAGTAGCAGGTGACAGCGGTTTTTTGGATCTTCACACTTGTGTGAACAAAAACCGATATTAATACACTATGAAAATATCCAAACTCCCTACGGTTTTCTGGGTTTTTTGACACACGACAAAATATTCTTTTGAAAATTGCCGCGTTTTACTACATTATTATGTAAAATTATTATATACTTGATTTTCGATAGATGAAGCATTAAATGTTTAAGTTTATTCTTTTTTTGTTTTTTTTTTCGTTTTTTTTTTTTTTATTTTAACTCTAGAGATGATTTATTTTGCGTACACCGTGGTAAATGTTCTTTTTTTTTCATTATTTAATCTCTCTCTGGTTCTGGTAATGTTACGAATAAGTTTTGTACGCTCATATATTGTGTATGTTCATTTATAGTGTTGTTAAAATGAAGTAAAAAATTTTATTACCCTTTTTAATGCGTTCGGCCTTGACTTTATAACGCTTGTGTGGATACCTTTTTTACCTACCACAATACGGTGTTTTTTAGTATATTCTTCGTTTTTTTTTTTTTTTTGTTCCTGTACAATATTTTCTCTGCATTTAAAAGCAGCCGCATTATAACATTTTTTAGCACTTATTGCAAAAAGTTTGACCACAAAATTGCTTGTGCACTTTAAAAAGCGTATCGTCGAAACCAAAATGGCGCAGTCGTAATGTTCCAAATAAGATGACTTGTCGGATGTATGAAAAATTACCGTTTATTTTTGTATAGCCACTATAATTGAGTATTAATAAGTAGTAAGTAGTGATGTATTAATCTTTTTGATATAATAGCAAATTCAGTCAAAGCAAAACATTTTAATACTTAAGTAGGTATTTCAACACAACTTATTCATAAAGGGGTTGTTGCATCCAAAGGAAATTATGTCCCAACGTCGGCTGGCAGGCTAGGTTTCGCATGGACGTCATTTGGGGAGAATGGATGACTGTGGTGCTGTGAAGTCCTGGGGGGGGGGGCAAAAATATTAAAATAAATCGGTTTTTTATTACCCGCTCTGATAGTTAATTATGACAGTATTAAGAGTTATAATTACAGTCTAGATTCAAATCCAATTTAGATAGTTTTCTTTATTCTTTAGAAGACCCATATACATACATACATATACGGGTGTGTGCTACGCTTTAGCATTGTTCTAATTCTATCCCCTCTTCCGGCAGCATATTAATTTGATATACGGTACGTAATCGATTGATCCTTTAACGATAGAATTAACTAGACAAAATATATGACACAAAAAGTACGATTCAGCAAAAAGTGCAAGATAGAAAATGGCCGTCATTATTTCTTTTAGGAAAGAGTGCTTGGTAAGTTGTGCAGAGGCAGGTTAAAATTTTTATTGGGGGGGATTATATGCACAAATAGCCTTAATAATAATTAACACAAAATAATGCTGTGTTGCCAAAATTTCAAACATAAGAATGATTATGAATAGAATTAAAAACATTAGAGCCTAAAAAATGTGTCAGTGCCCTAATAAATAGTTAATCAATATACTTTATCTAGATCGTCTTGTTTTGGAAACTTACAAATTTATAAATTATTGTAAAAATTCATTACAACATTTTAAAATCAGTTGAAATCTAATAATAACAAAAAAGAAGAAAAAAAACATGGAAGCATGAACACAAAATATTTAATGAGACGCCTTTGTTATATAATTTGAATTCTGTTGAAAGTTCTCAGAGAGTTAAATCGTCGGTTTCCCTCTTTGTATTGCTGAAAATGGCAAATTCTATTACATACTGCTGCACCTGACGTTGTGTGCGTATTTTATTCTATTGCAGTTTCGCCGTATACTCCTCTCTTTTTATTTATTATATACTCAGGGCCGATCTATGTATGAATATAAACAGGGTATTTCGTTTCATAGCGCTCCCCAAGCTAATCCTGAAATGATGCCTCTGAGGTCCCGGTTCCCGGATTCAAGAATGAATGGAGTGAAACATAAAGTGTTTCCCTCTGATATATTGATTTGAATCTGAAGCAGGGTAATTGGATTACATTTAAAACCAGTTGGAAACTGACATTATCTTAAAAATAACAATAAACCAAGCCTTCGATTTGGGTCGTTAATTGGTTCTACAGACGAAAATCGAAATAATCTTTTACATAGGATTTTATAGGAATTCTTTTAATGCGTTCCACGAAAATCAG
Organism: Platyura marginata; assembly: GCA_026745375.1. Classification (NCBI taxonomy): domain Eukaryota; kingdom Metazoa; phylum Arthropoda; class Insecta; order Diptera; family Keroplatidae; genus Platyura; species Platyura marginata. Next base: position 7,780 of record JANSTT010002319.1, read on the forward strand.
CAAAATAAACGACGCAAATTGAGGTCTCAGTGTACTTAAAAATATCGGTAAAATAGCGAGCATTTGAAAGGTTTCCGTTAAAAGAACATCTCAAGTGCTGTATTTCTCTACAAAAAAACAGAAGAGATAATTGTCTGGGGTCATTATACAATGGACATAACCACAATTTTCGAATGGAGTGTGTTTTTTTGGTTTTTATTTATTATTTTTACATTTTTTTAGAAAATATATTTTTTAAACTGAAAAATGAGTCATTTGTTCATTGTAAAAACCAACAATGTATTTGTATGGTTTTATTTAATGAAATAATTTAAATAAGAAAATATGCATTCGCGAGCGAAGCAAGAAAAATTTATTTCCAAATTATTATGGTGAACAGTTAAGCAAAATATTTGTGCACGTGACTGTACTTTTGGTTCATAATTTTATTAATTTGTTATGATTGACAAAAGGAACGGGACGACTAAATCTATAACTGGTTTTCCTGTTCCAAAGAAAATTTTTTGGGTTTCCTTTTTTATTGCGAATATACAACATTCATATATTGAGCTCTATATTTCCTTCCGACTGCTTTTTATTCATTTAAGTTCTAATTTTTTGTCTCCTTAAATTTAAAATGACTCACTTAGTGACGTAGGTACACTGAGAATTCGTAAGATTAACTGATTTCAGAAAATCCATAGCAATCGTTAAATTTGAATTAGTTCTGTTAATTTGTATTGTCCGTTAATTTTCGATTGTTTCTTAATATTGATTGTTGCCATTATCCCAGATCAACGACAAGTGATTGTGGAACTTATTTATAATATTTTAGCGATTATATGTAACTCCGCAATGCTATTACACTTTTCCTACAACATTAGCAATTTGTACAACGATATAAGTTCTTATTTTACTGAAACGAGTAGATAAACTTCTACATCATGTCATTATCAATATATAAAGTTGACCACAATCCACAAATAATTATTGACCATCAATTTTTCGTTCCGCATGAATAAATGTGAGGAATGGTAAATGTACAAGACCAATACTACTACTGGTAGGAAATAATAATTTGATTACTCTCTTGCTGGTTGGATTTTTTCAAAATTCAATGTACCATTTTGTACGACATGTATAACGGCGGCATCGGCATCGTTACACTTGAGATAATTCGCTATAACTTATTAGAAATAATATGGTATATTTGGTATAAGTAGGTGTGGCTCTTTGGATTGCTCAACCGAATGAAAGTTTATGTTTGTTTGATGATTTGATAGAAATATAAAACATTTTTGAAGTCATTATAATTGTAATATTGTTGACAAACAAGTGGTAAAATGAGTAAATTTATGCAATATCATCAACTGTGTATTTGTATGCGAAAGCAATTCAATCCTAATTAGGATAGTAGGACGATCTTGATTAAACAATTGACTTTTCTTTATATGTATATTATATATAAAATCTCGATTATCTGAACTAAGACTCAACAAATCTTTGGAGTCAACGTTATAAAAATCGAGCTATGACCAAAAGAGAAAACCCAAGGTCGATAATTGCGGTCAGGCTTCTTAGAGAGAATATCACAATAAGTTACAATAATTTACAAAAATTCTCAGATCCTAGGGAAACAATTTGAACCAATGACAATTTTAAAGAATTAATGATGCAATCAATGTGGAACCAGTTATTTAAAAAAAAAAATCTTAGGTCATTTTGATGGAGGAAAATGAAAAAAAGGCGTTCACCAAACATCATCACCTTATTTTAAGAAGTGACACAATTTTATTTATCATTAACTGTTTAAAGCAATGGTTTCCAAAATGTCGGGCACGACTCCCAGGGGGAGTATTTGCTTTCCGTAAATATCACGCATATCTATCCCGGACATATCATATGAATAGATTTTTTTATTTTATTTAATCTAATAAGGGGGGGCGACACGATTTTTTTTTAACGTGGGGTGCAGTAAAATAAAGTTTAGAAATCACTGCCCTAACCATAATCAGACTACGGTGTGACTTTGAGTCACATTTTAAGTTTGAACTTAGATTTTTTGATTAAAACGTATATTTTTCATTCAAATGAGCTTAAAAAAAAGGAAGGGTTAAATCAGAAATAAGTATATATATAGTATTTTGTAGACAATACTTGTGGGCAGTTTTTAAAAATAACCCGAAAGATATACCCCTCCCCCCCTCATAATTATGATGACTGGAAGTGTAAATATATTTCTCCATACAAAATCAACAATTGACCCCCCTTTTTAAGGGTGTGGGGTGGGTGTTTCGCCGAAAACTTTTGTAACGAGAAATGTGTTGGGGGAAAGTAGGGTAACTCACCCCTCCTACCCCTTCCCCCTCATGGGTCCGGTAAAGTAAAATTTTACCAAAAATTTATTTTGTTGTGACTGTGAGTCACATCGTGGTATGATTCGTTACAAAAACACGTGATACGATTAGGGTTAAAGGATTAACTTTCTCCAAAGATTTTATTTAGCAAATTAGATTTTGGAAACTTTCAAAACTATGTACATAAATCTTAAATATTAAGAAAGTTCCGCCAAAAAACAAAATGTTTGATTCTATATTTATTTTTTTGTTCATTTTTCTTCCATCAAAATGATTTAAGTTTTTCATTAAATATAGTCCCATGGTGATTCTATATAATGCCGCCACTGATATGAACGAAACAAAAAAATTAATTATATTAAAATAGAAGCATGAAAATACCATGTCAATTGACAACTACTACAAACATTTACTAAAAAAAAAGTTATTGTACGATTCAGTAAGTAACTTAAAATGTGATTCACTTTATGCCTTATAATACGTATCCGTATATACTCACTGTTGTTTTGTATGCATTCAAATAACACATCGAAAGCGCATTTTCTGTATATGAACGACATAGGTACTATACAAAAATGAAATAAAAAAGATTTTTATTGACATTTTAAGTTTTATGATCCATAAATCAATAAAAAAAAAACTCTTAGCGAGAGAATTTAACAAAGAAAATGTATTTTAATGTGAGAATATTGTGCAATAAAGCAATTTTCATTTGTTATTTTTTTAAACCGAAACAAAACGTCTTAGGCCAGAAGTGCATTTATCATTTTTTTATCCATTAATTATTATGTCAAATTAAGAAGAACTTTTTTAATTACACTAAAACATGATATCAACGTAAAGATTTGATGAGTTGAAAGAATTTTTGTTAAACCATTTCTGGGAGAAGATTTTGGTAATTTTCATAACTACAAATTATATCTTCTTATTTTGACTTGTAAATTATTATAAAAAAATTATATTTTGGTAGAATTCTACCCGCTTAATTATAAAATTAATTTTGTGTCATTTGGGAATGGAAAACTCTATTGTCTACCTCGGTTTGTGTCTCTACATATTTTAAAACATCTTTTTACATACATTATTTAGTAGACATCTGAGTTTTTTATGTTTTAGACCATCTTAGCTTAACATAACGTAAATAAAACGAATTTAAAGGATTTTAATTCAATTACGATTAACTAAATTTAGAAATAAATCTTACAAAATTCTTAGTATACAAGCTTCCTGCATGAATGCATACTAGCCAATTGCAACTAAAAAATTAAACCACAGTCTTCATAAGTTATTACTTAGATTTTCATGTTCTCGTTCTCATATGCTAGCCTGTGTCACATGCTAGCCTGCACACAGTATCCCACGATGGTCTTTACTATCAGTGTTGTGCTTTTGTAAAATGAGAATGTAACAAATGGTGAGGTTAAAATGTAACTTTAGAGGACGGAATGTAACATTTTCATATTCAATTGTATTTAATATACATATATGGAGAAAAAAATGGTTTCATTGCAGTTTATTGCACCCAATGTGCAACAATAACTAATTTTAAAGACCTCACATAAATTTGTCAATATGCAATAGCATTTGAATAAATTAAATTTTGCTGATAATCAAAATATAACCTAAAATGTAACATTTAAGTGGTATTTGTAATATTGTAACACCTAAGGTACAAATGTACCAAAAATGTTACAAATGTAACACTCGGAACATTACTATTTACTATTTTGAATGTATTAAAAAAATAGCGACTGCATACATACATACATGCATACAGTGGTGTTCATAAAAATACCAGTTTTGCATATTTTGTATGAAAAAGTCGAAAATTAAGAATTTTTCCAATTTGATAGTTTATTTCATAGGTTAATTTGTTGCACCTTTTTTATCACTGCTATTTTACTAAACAAAAAACACCCACCTGGAACTCATCCAGCTGTCAATATTGCCCATCCATATTTATAAAAAATATTGGCAGTAAAAACTAAAAAAAAATTATTGTATTCATCGATTCTAGCTATGTCGTTCATATCAAATAGGAGAAATTCTAAAATTTCAACTTTTCATACAAAATATGAAAAACTGCTATTTTTATGAACAGCACTGTACGTACATACATATATAGGAATTTTAGACGCTGATGGCTAGAATCCTTTGTACACTTGTCTTTTGTGTCATTAGCTAAAGTTTCATTGCTTGCGATTCGGTAGAGTTCCTATTTAGGGATCTTATTTTAGGAATACCTACAGTGGTGTGCAATAAAAAGTGTAAGGCATAGTTTTTATGAAAAAGTCGAAATTCAACAGTCGAAATTTCTTCTACTTGTTGGGATTCTTATCTAAGAAATCTATGAATGCCATTATTCTTTATTTTTAAATGCTAATATTTTCTGAAAATATGGACTGAAAATAACGACAGTAGCAAAAGTTCCTATTTAGGTATCATATTTTAGAAATACCTATGTATGTATGCGCTTGAAAATATGGTTAGGAGCCGTCTAAAACGTTTAATAATGCATTAATTTAACTATTTCCCTAGAATTGATACGTATTCTTCAAGGATTCAACTTAAATTATTATATTTGACGATTTTGCGTAATTTCTGCTTAATATTTTAGCTGAAATTTTAATGAAAGGCCATCTATCAATTTGAAATCTTACTAAAAAAAACTTATGAAAATGTTGTAAACTTCAACAGCGACATTTTTCAAAATTTAGTAATACTGAAAGCGATGTAAACAATTATCCGTTTGGACAAAATTTAATAGATAATATGGAACGATTTTATACTCATAGCTGAAAATAACATTTTTTCAGAATTCTTCGAAATAATTTTTGTATTGTTTTGCAAATTCCACTCGGTTTTTTTAATTTACATTCAAAATGAATGGCTTCTTACGTACTCTACCATTATTGTCATTATAGTCATTATTGGATCTCAATAATCTTTGTACAGTTTCTGTTGATACAGGTTTCTGGATTAGTTTCTGGAGCAGTTAGTTCTGGAACACTTTGCTTAGGTTTTTGACGAATCTATCGTAAGATGTATCGTTCATGCTTATCTTTTGTGAATAGTTTTTTGAATAGTAGAATGAGTTCTGGCTACAATTCCAACCGATTTCACGTAAGGATTCCCTATTACAATGCAATTTTAGCTTTCGTGTACTTGTTACAGTTTCTTCTTTTCTTATATTTTGGTACGACTAACTCCGTACTGATGGTGTACGCTCAATTTTGTAACATACAAATGTGATCTAAAATACTTTTCATAATTATTAAAAAAAAAATATAATTTTACTGTTTTGGAATCATTAGAAATATGTCCTCTATTAAATTTAAGTAATATTGGTTTTCTAAGAAAACATGTCATTGTAAAGGAATTCGTTTATTTATAGCAATAGTGGTACTGTACGCACAATTATGTGAGTAACTATATATAAAATCCTCTAACTTCTAATAGATCAAAAGATATTTGCTTTCTTAAATATGTAGCAGCAAATAGTAAGCCAATGCTATTACACCAGCTGCTTAAAAAAATTAGCTTGAAATGAGTGTTTTATTTTACAATATTTATATAATTATAATTATAAATAAATGATTCTCTCAAAAGGACGCAAAGGGTTAAGCAGATTATTTTCATGCAAAAACCTTTACAAAAACGACATGCATTTTTGTTATAAAAAGGTTTGGTATACAAACCTGTTATAATTAATAATAAATTAATAAATACGAGTATATATCAATTAGTAAGCAATTTTTGCCATTTTCAACCACTTGGCAATAAAAGACCTACGGCAAAGATTTAATAGCGTGTAATCTTTTATTTGGACTACACAATAAAAATAATAGAGTCAACCAAAATATTGTTTTTACACTGAATGTATATAAAATATCATAAATACCTAGTAAATAACAATAATAAAAAAAAAGAATTTTTTTTTTTGTTTACGACTTGGGTTACCTAAAGTAACACTTTTTTTTCGTTCCCTGAATGTTTATTGTGGCCAATAAATATCCATACATTTTCAGCACTTAATTATAACATTTGTCATATACGATTGTGCTAAAGAACGTAGAGAGAAAAAAATCTGAAAATACATGACATCATGCGGTTAGGGGCGGCGCCGACAACTGTCATTTTCTTTGAGCATAGGAGACCCCCAATGGTGTTACAACTTTTGTATTCAGTGGATCAAAAACTAAATGCCGCAAATGATAATGACCCAGGGAATGATAATGTATTATAAATTTTGGATAATGGACATTTTGTATTTTTATTAACTTCGGATAATAATAGTAAAATTAAATAATTTATTAATATTTAATTTATTGAATAATGTATTAAGAAAAGAAGAATATTTTAAGAAATAATAAAACTCAACACAACAGCCGAAATAATACCGTGACAAATGGTTGGCAAATAAATTCAAATAAATAAGCCCTCTCTACGACGACTCGACGAACACAATATATTTCGGAAGAACATATATTTGTTAAAAGTGCTAATGATCATTTACTTAAAGGTGCTTGAACGTCAAAAGGTCATTCAAACAAGAGTCCGGTTGACAAATATGACAAATTCGTTTTTAATATAGATGTTGGTATTGTGCAATAAAGAAAATACAACACAGTAATAAAAAAAAAACCACAGACCATTAGTAATTATTCTAATTTATCACGCAATAGTAATAATTCTGAAAATGCCACCGGATGGGTGTTCGGAAATATGGTTTGAGTCTTAATTTTAACACGATTCCAAGAGTCGATCTTGAATTCTCAAAAGTGAATGGTTTGACATACAAATATAGAGCAAGAAAGACAGAGAGAGAATGAGAGAGATTTTAAAAATAGCTTGTAAAATTAAATCGTACAAATGAATGTAATGCACAAAAATATGTGGACTTTATTGTATTTTAGCATAGTGAACAACAAAGGAACTACATTTAATGGGCCTACACAAATAAGAGTAATTTGCGCCTCTCTAGTAACTATACATATACACAATGAAAATACATAATTTATGATTATGATTGCCGCTATTTTAGAGGGGAATTTCTACCACCTACCAGAATGCATAAATCTATTGTTTTGCACTCATAACAACATGATACCATTTTGTCATGCTACCAGGAAATTCCATGCACTTGTAAAATTGTTAGTTTTAGGAGGAACAATTGAGTTTACATTTAGCTGCACGCACATACTATACATATAGAATATTGTTGAATTAGGGTGGAGGAAATTGTAAAGGAAATTTGATTTGGTTATTTTGTGTAAATAAACGTTAAGCTTTTTAAATATTATAAATAGAAGGAAATGTAATGTACATAATCTTCAAATATAAAATTTCCTTTATGTATTGGAAAGAAAATATCATATCCGTTGGTTTTAAAAATTAAATTTAAGCGTCATGAGAGGTTTTTTTTTTGCATTACAACAACTACTTATGTACAATGTACATATATATTAGAGTTTGCAAAAAAACCGGATTTTTATAAACCGCGGTTTCCGGTTTCTATGTTTAGAAACCCCGCGGTTACGGTTCGGTTTTCGGTTCGGTTTTCGGTTTTTTTTTTAAATTTGCTTAATATAAAGATATGTAGGTTTTGTTTCAAATAAGATATTTTTTTTTAGTTTTTGTACTTCATTTTATTTCTTATACTTATCCGATAAAAATAAAAAAACAAAAAAAACAACAAATTATGAAATAAATAATAAAATTAAATAAAACAATAAAAGTAATTGAATCACTACTTAGTTGTTAGCTCCTCCTTGAACCAATTTCTGTCCTCTATGAACCAGTAGATACAAAAATTGCATACATTAAGACAGGAAATAAATAAAAATGATTTTCGATGACAACAAAAATTTAAAATTTAAAATTTCTTGAAAACCGCCAACTGCGATTTTTAGAAGCGGTTTTCGGTTACAGTTTGATAAGCTGGAAACCGCGGTTTCGGTTTCCGGTTAACCGAACCGTGCAAACTCTAATATATATTAGAAAAAGCTAGAAGTAATGGATTAATGTTTTGTTTTCCTTCTGTTCTTTTAGAAATCCGCACAAATGCGTCTTATTTATTTGTCAAAATGAAAAACTGTAAATGGAAAACCGTACTGGCAAGTGGAACGCAAAGTAATGCCTGACAAGAAAATACTACCAATTCTAATATCGAGATACACAAAAGTTTTTAAGCTTAAATACTGTGATTGTGAATGATGTCATGGTACGTTAAAAAAAGCAATTTTACACTCTACAATATAGGTATGTATTTATGTAGAATATATAAAAAATATATAAAAAAGGAGAAGCAGAAGGTTATGGTAAAAAAGGATCTGCTTCTCCTTTTTTACCATAACCTTCTGTTTCTCCTTTTTTATATATTTTTTATATATTCTACATAAATACATATATTGTAAAGTGTAAAATTTGGTTATGGTACCAAACTTAGAGAACACCCTAACTAACTAACAAGTACAATTTAACAACAAAGGGAGAAACACTTGGATTGTATAAGTTCAATTGTGGTCCAATGACAAAGTTCGTAATGTCCAACATGTTGAATTATGCGTTCATATAAGACCGTCAAATTTAAATAACGAATTGCGAACAAATTTCGAATGAACCAATCAGAAACCAATCAGGCGTTGTGAACATGTGAACATTTTGTCATTAAAAAAACTACTAAACACTAAACAGTCCGTTTCTTTAATTATGGTCAAGTTATTGTTGCAATCATTCAAGTTTTTGGATGGTTCTTATATACATACATACATACATATGGCCGTAATTTTGATCGAGGATAAAAATTCATTTGTAAATTTCTGTAAATATCGCGTATTTTTTAAAAAATTAAAATTAAAATCAGCGAAACATTTCAGCAAGCTCTAGTTCATCATCAAGTTGAAATGACGAACGTAGTCCAAGATCGGAGAATGGGAGAAGATTTGAAGAAAGAATTAGTTTGAACTAAAAAAAATAAAATATTATTATTATTTGACTGACAGTTAAATGGGTTCGTTTAATTGGAATAATGAGTGCAGTTAAATATTTTTATATCCATGTTCAATTGTTCAAGCCTTAGATAAAATAGTGGATTTCAAATATCTGAGAATAGAGATTAATTCAATCCAAGTTAGATTTGATATTTTGTGGAATAGAAATGTACCGAAAATATGAAAGGAGCGATCTTTCCATTTTTTTCTCTCCTTAAATATTGTTTGTAAAATATTAAAGTCAAAATACAATATTTATTCTATCACCCAAAAAAAAAAACACTCCGCCCTAATAATAAACATAGCAGTTGTCACACAATTATCAATTTAGGTAATTGGAAAACGTTTTTTTTTATTTTTGTTTGTTATCGATACAATCACAATTAGATAATGAGGGTCTATTGTCATCGTTGATTTAGAAGTATTACAAGGAAACACCTGGGAGTGACCATAATATTTAATAGTACCTAGTATTCTGTAAATTGTAGATTTTTAAATAAATTTGTAGCAGACATTAATTTCAGGAGGCATATCTTGTTGAATAAATGTGTAAATATGTAAAAGTGAATATTCACAGGGCTATTCTGCATTAAGATTGATCTTAACTCTTATTTGATCTTAACACATAAAAATAAGGGCGCATACATACTATATAAGATAATGACTAATTTTGGTTTAAGGCTTATTATTATTATAATAAGGCTTGCTTTTCTACTGCCTTTATAGGCAATTTGACATAGATCGGTGTCAACAATTTTTCAATTAATTTCGAAACTATTTTGATGCTGCGATTAAGCAATCAAATAATTGCTTCCAATTGACTTCTGATAAGATAAATTTTTTGGCGTGAGATTTTAAATTTTCCAATTAATCTTCAGTTCAAATGGAACCGCAGATTTTTCTTAATGTAGCGGTCGCAAAGTTTTAATCAGATATTGAACAGTGAATTTGCTCAACGAGTGTTTGAAATGAACAGGTAATCGCTCAACAGGATTGCTTGTATCACGCAAACACCTAAGATATCAACTTCTATTTTTTGAGTACATATTTAACTTAGTCGTTATCATTTTCTTGCAATAAATGCAAATATATTGAAAATCCAATTTCATTTACCATTTTTTCTAAATGTTCCAATTTTCACCAATAACATTTTAAATATCTTAACTTAGATATCTCTTAAGTTAAAATGGTCTTAAATTAAGAGAGTTGTGCAATGAATACCAATTCATGATTCATCTTAAGTTAAGATTTAAAAAAAAAGATAAAAGCGAACTGTCAACTAAGGACGATCCTTACTGTGCACGGATTAGAACTGTCATTAACGTTAACAGTTAGCACTAACAGTAATCCTCCACTGATTTTTTACAAAAATTACTCTAAAAATAGGTCTTCTTTCACCTCTTAGTTTCTTCTAACCATTTTAAAATTTCACCTTTCTTATAATAATTAACCAACATAAATTCACCCCACCTTTATATACGTTGTACGTACATAGACGATTCAAAAAATCATACTTCAATTAGAAAATAAAAACACTCTTTTCAATACTCCTCTGTATATGAATAGTCAAAGAAGCCAATGAATTAAAGCCAATTTTCGAATATAATAAAACCAATTTCAACTCTTAAGGCAAATGTATTCATTATTATTATTACTAGGGGGATAGACTTCTGTTATTAATAGAGGTAATACTCATACCTCATACCCAATGTTACATACAATGTGAAAACATTTTTTTTTTTTTTTTGTATTTGCAAGTCATCGATATGATGCTGGTTCAGGTGACGCCACTATATCAAAAATGATTTTCGGCATGTTTATATGAAAAAAAAAAAAATAAAAAAAAAAATTTTTAAAAAGTCGGAAAAAAGGCCGAATGAAAACAAAAATATTGTATACAAATAAGAAAAACATCGACAAACGTTGGGTCCTGCAGCGGAACAAATTAAACTCGAACTCGATCACCTCCCGTGTATTTTATAATTATTGTTTTATGTATCTGTGTATAGGAAATGTTAATCAATATGTTATGCTGTGATGAGGCCCGAAAATTTTTCAAAAGTTTTGATGCTATGGTTTTTTTTTTTTTTTCTTATTCAACATCGATTTTTTTTCTTCATTGTAACGTATGTTGTTCTTGATTTCTAAAATGATTTGAAATGATTAGGCAAATTTTGTCAATAAGTTACTTGATATTGTTTTTTTATACGAAAATATTGTATTCTTTGGAAATTAAATGGTTTAATTTAGACTTCTTTCGTTCGTCTTTTTTTTTTACTTATTTTTTTTTTTTTTTTTTGTGAGATGATCGATCCTACATATATATTCCTCCAACAAATAAATCTTTTGAGTTTTTACCGATAACATTGTAGGCAATTATGTATGGTGAAATATTTTAATTAAAAATGCTCTACGTGATAAATGATAACTCCTTCCTGAACGGTGAGCAAGTATTACTTAAGTAAAAAATTCATTTAGCTGATAGTTCAACAAGTAAAATGGTGATATAGATGATCACGTTTCGCATTTAACCCAACTAATATGCATAATTTTCATAAATGATCCTTAATAAGAATGTACAATTAGAAAACGCTAATTTAGAACTATGTACAATGTACAGATTCTCTATGGTAGCAGCAAGAGGACATCAATATAAGAGATGTCATATATATATTGTGGTGTCGATTAGTATAATGATATAAAATGCTAATTGAGAAGAGAGGAATTTTGGAAATTGGTTCGCTTCCGGAAGGTGGAAAACCCCTGGAAGAGGTCAATAATAAATTATTATCTACACCACCAAAATCTGCTGATCAGGGTTGTTAAATTAACAAATAATCGATAAAATATCTAATTTGTTACTGGTAATAAATGTAAATGTTACAACGAAAACCAATTTACATTTGCTACATGTATTTGTTACCAACATATTCTTCAACACAATGGTTGTCGCCAATTCGCCATTCTGAAATATTTCGGAACAATTCGGGTTATATCTTGTGATGGGTTGATTTCATGTTACAATTGTTACATTTGTTCCATTTATCGCCAGTTTGTTACCATTTGGTAACAAATTTAATAAATGTAACAAAATCGAAAAAAAGAGTTACAACTATGGTGCTAACACACCACAAAGAAGGAAGAGAGAGAGAATGGATTGGTAATCGGCCATAAATGCGGTGACTATATAGTGGGACGCACTCTTTGGTTCCTTTGGCGGAAAAAAGTAAAAAAAATCAGACCAGGGTTCGGTAAGCCAGGGAGCGGTGTAGAACAAAGATAAAAAAAAAGAAAATGAACGAACCAGTTTCGACAATTCTTTCCTTGTTAAATAAAAATTTTATTTTTGCGATATCGTTGAAGTATTTTAATTCGGTTTTTTTCTTTTTTATAATAAAATTTGTTTCCATTAATAATTGCGTTTCTGTGAATAAAGCAAAAAACCCCTCGACCAACCTCGCAATACTATTCTTCGGTACAGTTTTTGAGTATACAAGAAAAATTTGTATTTATTAAATATTATTATGACACTGTTTAGGGAATATTAGAACATTAGAATTCTATTCTTCTAAAAATAGTAAAAAAAAAAATAGAGAATTGTCTAAAAACCCTATAGATATGTAAATGTTTAAAAATTGTGACGACCTCTTTGGTTCGTTCCATTTTTGTACATGTAAATTTGTAAAATAGCAATTTAATCTTGTTTTTTAATTGGTCATTTCGATGATTTGTTGAGGAGTGAGAAGTTTTGGCTGATAAAGCAAACTAGAAATGATACCGGGAGTCGATCGTAAGCCTTCAAGTGCTAGATGCTAAAATAATCACAAGATACCAAGAAATATACTACGAATAAATAAAGGAAGTGATCGTGAACATCCGAACCACTTAATAAATAAACAAAGAAATCGGCTTTTGGTACTATACTAGGTATTAGCCTCCTATTTAATAACAAGGAATCCCGAACACATCGTAGAAAGTTGGGACAGAAGATGACACAGAAAAACATAAATAGAAAAAGAATCAGAAAGGTCAGTTTTTTAATACACGTGATTCCTCAAAATTCCTTTCTTCAGAATTAATCTTAAGACATTGTTTAATTATTTGGAAAAAGTAAATTTCCGTTAAATCGAATGCGATTTTTATTTAATTGCAATATAAATTATATATCTATATATTTATTGATACGCATGTAATGTGCCTAACAAGCCAAGGGCATTACAAAACGATTAAAAACCTAAAAGCGTTAATTGCTAATTGTCCTTTTAACATTTTGGCTGCCATGTGACCCACCGGTGGGTCACAAATTACATCTACATATTATTATGATGACGCGTCCACCACCACCGGGTCTCATGCATACTAAATTCTAGTTTAATATACATTTATGGCTAAAAGATTAAATTCTTTGTTTCTTCAGTGGCAGCTCAGAAAAGGTAATCTTTCAATTCAGTATGGCACTTGATAATTATTTTATTTTTATATATGGTGGCAGCCAACGTGTTAAAGAAAAATTTGTAATATTTAAGGCTCCCTGAAAATTCAGACGCAAGAACTCAAGAATATCAATAATATATCAATAATATATCAATAATTTGTGTGACCTAATATTTCACTATTATTTTTCATAAAACCAGAATGATAAAAGCTCCTTTCACATATGCAATTAACAGCAATCTAACTAACTACATACAATATAGAAAAAAAACTCACTTGAATTACTCTCATAGGTAAACCGGTCTCTTTAGCTAATTGTTCCCTAATATGTCTGGTTGGTTTAGGCGTTTGACTAAATGCCGTTTTCAGCACCTCTAATTGTTTCGCTTTAATTGTAGTTCTAGGTCCACGACGTTTCGAACCATTCGCACCATCATCGGGACTTTTATTTTCTGCCTGTGAATCACCTCTTGCCTCTGGATCACCGTCCAGCGATCCCTATATAAACTTGATTTGAAATCGAATTTTTATAACATAAGGTTTCATGTAATGTTGTTACCTGATCGGAATCATCGTGTGTTGTTTTACTGTCTGTACTCATACTTTGTACTGATAGATCTGATGGTCCAATTGGACCAACAGAATCGGGACCATTTGGTCCTAGTGATCCTAAACCTAATATCGGTCCTCTGACATGTGTTTCATCGTCGTCTTCGTCTTCTGATGCTGAGCCCATTAGAGAATCTGAAAATTAAAGAAATGTTTTGTTACTTTTTTATTATTTCGTATAAATTTCGTATAAATGTCTTGAACTAGGAACAGTATATCTCTGATGTCATTCAATATTATAATACACCTAGAATCTGACCTAGAATCTAAATTTTACTGAGATTGACTTATGGTTAATACATAATTATATAGAAGCTTTTTAGGAAATTAATAACCTCTCCCCTTAAAATACTAAAATTGACATAATCGAGTTGTTTGCGAGAAATTTGCTGTAAGTTGATTTTACTCTTCTTAACCCTAGGTGGGTTCTTTTGACGGATTCCACAATTCATCGCCATGTTTGTCAGTTCTCACCCAACGTCGATTTATTCGAAGCTCTTGTGGATTTTTCTTAAACAATTTTTTTTTTAAACTCGTGCTCAACCCTTTTTTCGGTGAGCTTTTTATATCATTTCAGGTAAAAAAACTGCAAATGGCAAACTCTACAAATTCTTATACTTATGATGTTTCTTCTAACATTTGAAATGTTTCCTTCGAAGAACCGGCGAATTTCAGCAATTATTCTCTACAGTTTTAAGTGGAACCCGAACCACTCGGCCTAAAGCTTAATCACCGTATGAGAGAAAACCAATTACTAATACACTACATTACTCTACACTAAATAGTAAAGCAAAAATATTACTTGGAAAACTCTTTGAATCATTACAGTAAACGAAGTGTAAAAGACTAATTGTACATACGTCATGTTAAAGCCAAAATCAAAAGAATTACTTAACAAAAATTTATGTTTATGATTGAGCAAAAAAAAAAAACAAACAAACAACTCACGTCGTCGTTTTTGTTATTCTATTTTTCCCCAAAAACCTAAAACCTCCAAGCCTAGTGAAGCTTAAACAAGAGAAAGATTCGAGAAAAAAAATTCACCACGTGATTTTAAACGTGGCCCTGCGATTTGTTTTTCATGTCAAAAACAGAACAAATGAACATGAAGTCATTTTATGGTGTACATTCGTGTACAAAAACATTTATACATAGGGTACATCCATACCTACTGTATTATACACACATGCACAGTACATATTATAATAAATAATTGTATAATAACATGGAATGTATAAACGATGCTGTAATAAATGGTTGTAAGGTACTATGTGTAATTATAATTTACATTATGAATGAGATCACATTCGTTTACATAGCTGCATATTAATATGAAGTCAGGCGACAACTTTTCCTGGTTTGTTTCGCGTTGCTTTTAGACGACTAAATATAAAGCGGAACACGAAAATATGTCCTGAAGAAATAACAATAATTTCATAGTCCCAGTAACCATATATTGCTGACAAACGTAGAGATTTTACATGTGGAGAAATATTTTCAAAGCATTAATGAGAAATATATTAAGAGAGGAATCTCTTAGATTTATTTCGATTTACCAAGATAACTCGCCTGGCCTTGACAGAAATTATATTACGTAAATGTTTTTGAATTTTAAGTTATTTTATTATTGTTAAGGTTTAGTTTCTGTAATTTAGGTCCATCCCAAACATAATGCCTCATAGATAGAACCACCTCCGTCGACCAATAACATCTTAGTTATTCATATTTAAACCTAGGATGCATGGCCATCTTGACTTTCTTTTCTACCAGTAATTTCTGCAGTTATTTTTATTTTATTCTTAGATATTATTATTTTTAGTTTTCATTACACAAAATGTCTACATAATTATTAACCCTTTAACGCACACATTAAAAATCCAAAAGTGGAAGTGGTTGTTTTTTTGTTAATTTTTAAAATCGCGTCAATTTCGAAAACGAGTTAACTGTTATCTGTTAAGCGGTTAATAGATTGCATTATGCCTTTTGGACAAATTAATGTGCCAAGTAGTTTTTGACATATTGCATGACATTCTTTTAATTTTAAAATACTTCTTTTTGCACAGTGTTTTTATAAATATTTTGCAGACAATTTGTAAGCAAAAAATCTCAAAAAAAAGGAAAATGGTCATTTTGCAAAAAGATGGTTATTGGACAAAAGGACCTAACATCAACTTTTTAAAAAATGTTTTTTTTATGAAATCTGGTAATTTTGGATACGTATCTATCTGACATCATTATTTTACTAGATTTCATGAAAAAATATGGTTTTTCCCCGCTTTTGAAACCTTCCTTTAATGAAATGCTATGTAAAAATATTTTTTTTTGTCTCCTGAAATGTTGCCACTGCATGCTAGTATTAACATCTTTTTAACGAAAACTTTTCTACTAACAACAATAAATTATTATTCAAAGTGCATAATAGAGAAGAAACAAAATGTTATCTTGCGCAACTTTCGTGACGACTGTTACCCAGGTTGTGCATTTCATAAATTTGGTCGATAAACGGCAATTGAACGACCACTTTTTGTAAAATGTCACTATTTTTCGTTTCTTCTTCGCGATGTTTTGTGGTGATTTTTAAAATAACTTTAATTCCAAATTCGTTAAAAGTGTTGCTGGAACGAACGCCAAAATGCACCAGAATGAACAAAAATCAATACCGAATAATTGCGCAAAACGATGCCTAATTTTAAATCGGACGTATCTCATTTTTATAAACTTTTCAAGGGAACGAAAAAATAACTTTTCTATTGTTGCATATGTGG
Organism: Platyura marginata; assembly: GCA_026745375.1. Taxonomy (NCBI): domain Eukaryota; kingdom Metazoa; phylum Arthropoda; class Insecta; order Diptera; family Keroplatidae; genus Platyura; species Platyura marginata. Next base: position 24,916 of record JANSTT010002319.1, read on the forward strand.
AGTCAAATAAAAAGCCCGAACATTCTAACAGTAAACTGTTATCTTGTAGTCCTACAATAAGTTCTCTATTGCATTTGGAGCAAATCGAACCAAATATAGGGAAAGCTGTGACACAGTGTTAACCTAATTTTTATCATTTACTCGAAAGATAGTCGGAATGTAGAAAAAAATAATATGACAAGAATCATAGTGAATACAATAATGAAGGTTTCATTCAAGGACCAAAAATTTCCACGACCTATCGTTATGGCGCTGCAATCAATTTTATGTAATTTCTAGAGTTTTTAATAATTTACTGTGTGGATTATGGAAAAAATTGAATATGACAAAAATGATAGAGAATAAAAAAATGAAGATTCATAGAACTCGAGAGTTTCACGATCTATCGTTATGGCGTTACAATTAATTTTTGTCATTTTCTGGGGTTTCTAATCATTTGTATGCAATTTACTCAATATATATTTGTTCTAAAAACAAAATAGACACGGAAAATGTCGTAAATAATAAAGAAGTGCTCATACGGACAAATTATAATCGGCATAGCTAATTATTTCTTTTTTACTGGTTTTTTTTTATAGATTTCGCCAATTTACTAAATTAACCATCATCCAAGTTCCATCATTGAATCAATATAAGCTGACCGGTAATCAATACACGCAACGCAATTTTAGGATCTCACTCCCCTTTGGAATTCAATCAATAAACTAACAATCGTTCCCTATATCATATTTTCGTTTGCTTAAAATATTAATTTGTATGTCAAAACTCTCATATTATTATGATTAAATATAAAAACAAACATTTTCTTTTTTATGAAAACATACTACTACACATTAAAGAAATATAGGTAGGCACGTCGAACAACAATGCATTTATTGCAAGTTCCTTTTGTGGTTTAAATCTGTCCTGAAGGTTTATTTCAAAATCCATACTCATTGTTTTCTATTATAAACAGTCCACATTCACCTTTCACCTAACATAAATATGTACAATGTACATACATACGTACATATGTTGTATTGATATGCTTTATATAGCTCATAACCAAACAATTTGAAGGAAAAGCTTTTCCAACCCATTTCATTTTCAGAAATTGCCCATGGGGCAAAGAAAAATTATATTTCGCACTGTTCAAAAACATATTTATTAACCGCACACACACACACACACAATCATGAATCAACAATGGGAGCCAGCAATTTTTCAGTTTCATCTATTGGAAAATAGTAATTATCAAATAAATAAAGGAGGAAGAAATTTTGCGAAGGACATTCCTCTACATCTACAACATCAGAAACTTTTACAATAACATTGAGAATTGCTGGACATTAAGGATATTGACATTTTTTGTGGCGTATAAGTATAGCAGAAAACTTTTTATAACTAAAACATCAATCTTGAGTGATATGGCAAATAGATGGACGATTTAATTTAAGTATTGATGTTTTTTTTTTATGGATCTACATTTTTGAATTTGATATATAGTAAATGTCTGATATTAGTTATAGTTAGTTATTTTTTCATTTACTAGATTGTTAATATTTATCAACTAAACTATTATGACATCCTGACATCACTTTTAGAAAACTGTAAGTAAATAGATTAAAATAGAAGAGAATAGGATAGATAAAAAATCAAGTAAATCACAGTAAAATATCTTAGTAACGGTCCACCCTATTAATATGTCGAATGAATCATGTAGTTTTTTTTAGATCTACAACTTTCTTTTATAAAATTTTTCCCTAAAATGTAAAATAAAGGCTACAATAGTATATTTGAAAAAAAAGCTCATTTCATAAACTTAGGCGCTCTTAAGGCAGATGAAGACGACCAAAAATCAAAAAGTCGTAAAACAAATGTTTTTTGCGTGTTGTACTTATTAGTTTTCTCGATGTTAGATGAAATGCGGGAAAATAGAGTAGATTTATTTTTTTCGAGATGCGCGTGTATGTGATTTTTGTACTTTATCGATCCACACTAAACGATTGCATTTATTAGGACAGGACTTGCTTTTTTGTTAACCCATCCTCTATACTATAGTAGATAGATATTGAGTTAGATCTGGTTCAAACGTTCCATAGCACTTGATTCCGTGGTGGTTCATTGTGCCTGGTCAACTGTCTAAACTTCTCCAGGAGTGCCACTGACTTTGTTCAAGAACTATAACCCGAAGTCTGATCATTCGCAGAGGATTTGCTCTGCGGTCTCTTCTTCTATAGTGTCTACACTATACTTCCACTACTGGGATTAATGAAGGTTTACCTTTTTGAACAAACATAGCTTATAGTTGCATGATGAATAGCTTTGGTTAGTTATTGTGTTAGTAAAGAACAATTATTAGATATCAGAAAAAGACATCTGTGATCAAGGGCAAACTCCAAGACGGCTCTCCCATATAGACGACTTAGATGGCTGCCTAGGGCGCTAAATTTTTTAAGGCGCAAAAATATTTTTATATATGGATATATGTAGAAAAAAACATTATTTACTAACACAGAGTTATTACAAAAGGATTTGAGGACTGTAAATTTACTTGGAATTGGGTGCATATATATTAGATTTGGGGAAAAAAAGAAGAATAACAGAAACAAAGAATAAATAAATTAAAATGCTTAAAATACAATGTTTCAGCTGACATTCTTTAAGTTAGGCGCTTCATTAGACGCTAGACTTGGACAAATCTTATAAAGCCACCCCAAAGCAAACTAAACCACTGACCAGGACCACCCAACTATATTTACTTAATAAAAGAAATTTGCTAATAAAAACTAATATTTATGTAATTAAAACTGAAACGAGCGTCTCGCAGTTACTATTAACTCTTTAACATTATGATAAATAGAGCTTGTATTCTTATTCTCTTTCTCTATCTCTTTCTTCTATTATTTTTCTCAGTGCAATTACATAATAAAAATCGTTAATTTTAAATTAAAAAATTTTCAATCACAAATTTAAATTCTTTTATTCGTATGGCGTGTGAAAATTTTTTTCGCACGAAATTAAAATTCCGTAGTTTTTTTGTATGTATGTAACTATAACAACACTTAAAAAGTAACAAAATTTACTTTTTCATTTTCTTTGTAATGTGTTACCTTATCAATTATACTATAATTACACTAATTTACACCTCAGAGAGTTTCACTCATTCACCAACTCATCAAAAGTCATTAAAATAACACATGTAACACAATAAAACTTTTTATTAAACATAAATTTTGAAGCAGAAAAAAAAACACGAAGAAGATAAACTAAAACTTTTTTGATAATTACCTAAGCTATCTTCAGCTTGGTTAATAATAAATTCTGACAAATTTATTGAAAACGCGTTCGTTGCGATTTTTTGTTTGATCTTCACACTTTGTGTGAGTTGGGATACGATAATCCATATCCACAGTCTATCTCTGTGGTATAGTATCAATAGAGGTAGGTAGGTAGGTATGTATGTTATAAATAAAATATATATTTCTTTTTTTGTTGTTGTTGTTGTTTTTTTTTTTTTAAATAAAATTTTATATGATTCTCTCTTATAACCTGAACTAATCACTTGGACCCCTGTTGTGACCCTGAAGCACTGCGGGAATCATGTGTTCTGAAGAAAAAAACCGACCTAAGGCAAACACTCGCATATAAATCTGAATATCTATACGTATGTAAGTATCTACAACACAAATAAAATATTTTCTATCAAGTTCTTTGTGGGTTTTGTTTTTAAAAATGGCAAATTTTCCATATACCTACCTACCAAAATAAAACAATTAAAAACAAAAAGTATTTGACATTTGCATATATGAGAAGTGTTCAAATGCATTTATTTTCATGTTTCTGGAGAACTATCAATTTTTTGTTTTCTTTTCTTTTCTTAAACATAAAATTTGACTTCAGTCTGACATTTTCGGGAATTTTTTTAATGTTTCAAGATTTGTATTTTGAGTAGAATAAAATTGGGTCTTAATTATTATTCGAATCATCTTTAAAATTTGAAATTGTTCAATTAACATCAAAGGAGTTTTCAAAATATTAAAACACCAAATGTTGTCTAGACTAGGGTCTCTTAAAGTGGGCGCGCAACCCAAAAAGGGGGCACGAAAATTTCATTAAGGTTTGTATTAAATACATTTAATGAAAGTATGGGTAAAAATAATACATAATTCGAAAATAATATCATCACAAGGGTCCCTTTCATCTATCTATATAATTTATGGTAATTAGGTTATTCACAGTTGGCAGCACTGTGGTATGACAATTATAGCATATTCACGTCTTTTATCGTTGATATTTGCATGAACACATTTTTTTAGGAAGCGCGAGATTGAAATCATTTTTTTAGGGGGGCGCTTATAAAAAAGTTCTTACCCATGGTCTAGACCTAGACGTTTAATCTCGTGTCTGTATACTTTTATTCTTCATGTACTAAGTTGTCCTACACCATTTGTTAAAATGCCAAATTTTATTATAGCCGATTTGTGTTGTTATATATTTCAAAATTTGATTATTAAATCCCTTCGACTTATTTTTTCTTTAATAAGATTATGAGGAACAAAAAATCCATTGTAAATTTCAGATGAATCTCATACCATTCAGAGAAATCTTCTGTTCTTCTTGATTTTTAATGTGTGTTATTCACTACAAATGGATAGAATCCTTTAAGAATAAAATATTTTATTTAACATTTTTGAAAGTGGATCATGTAGCCTTCTTTTGAAGGAAAAAAGTTACAATGTGAATAAAATATCGAATCAAATTATTATTATGAGAGATTCTTGAGTAATTTTCAATTCTCCAGAGCTAAATATTATCGAAAATGTTTGGCCAGAGTTAAGGAGAGCCGTATTTGCTGAAGGCAAGCAATATGAGTTGACAAGCTGAAATCAGCAATTGTATGAAAGTCTTCCGAACAGGATGAAATTAGTTATTGAATGTAATGGAGATTCAATAAAATATTAATCAATTAAACTATTTTAGGTTTCCGTTACAATTACCTGTATAAGCCGAACTGAGCCTATCTTTTATAACGGCCCCTAATCATAAAATCGTAGGAAAAAATTTTTAAGTTTGAGATAAAATTATTGATTTCGCATAAAAGTGTATATTTTACGAAAACTTAAAACGAGTTTTTACTTTCATTGGACTTCTCAATATTAACAAAAAACCAAAAATCATGGTGAAACTTTCTTTTTTAATGGGAGGGTATGGTAGAAATCAACATGTCCGTCTTCATTGTCCAAGGTTCAATATTACGGAGAATGGGAATTAATGTCAAGGGGTTAGTGAACGCGGTGTGATGTGCTTCAGAAATTACATACAAAATTATAATATTTTTTAAATGCATACTTATACATATATAATTCAATATAAGTACAGGGTGATCAACGAAAACGGGACGAAAGTAAAAATCTGTATATTTTTTCATTTTTAGCCTATTTCAATCATTTAAATTGTGTTTTAAGTAAGTTTATTTGTTTACAATTTAATGTTTTTAATACATGAAAAGAAAGTCTAACATTTTTTTTAAATGACATTTCGACAAGTTGATAGTAAACAATAATTTGGCATATCTTATGATCAAAAATTCTTCTACATCGATACTTAACTTTTTTCAGGATTCATTAACGGGACTCGCTTAAGGGATCAACTTTTTACCATTCAGTATACATTATTTACCAAAATTTACTTTACCTTTGTTTCAGAGTCGTTTTAAAAAAAATAGTTGGATTTAGAAAACACCCCATAACAGTGATGGGCACATGCACACGACAAATTTAAATTATCAAATACAGAGGCAATGGTCTACAGTGGCGAAATTTTATAATTAATTAACTCAACTTTTAATCAATTTAAATTAATAATTGTAAATTTGTAAATTTGTATTATATTTAATGATGAAGAAAAATCTTGTTGGAAAATTAAGCATTCCTCATCTCTAAATATATTTCCCAATCAGGATTAAAAAATTTACTACAACGCTTCATTAAAGTATTTTTCTGGGTGTATAATTTTATACTTCGTATATTTTAGCGATTTTTACGATGGCTATGAAGCGTAGTTATCTCGTACGTGTGTAATATTTTGTTCTATGTATGATGTAATGATTAGCGTTGAAAGCTAAGATCAGTACTCTTTCTTATGGGGAAAATCAAATGTGGCCATCACTGCCCCATAACCTTGGATCGGTTATGCAATTTTAAATTCATTTTAAAGTTAATATACCGTAGTTAACTAAAATATAATAGTTTTAATTAAATTCAATCTGACAACTTCAAAGACTTTAAAAAAAATAGTTATGTATATACAAAAAATATTTCTCTCTACCCTAATTTAATCAATTAAATCATTACATTCTAAAGAGAAACAAATAAATCACATATTTAGTTTATGGTTTTAATGAGGTATTTCATAGCATTTAAGTCAAAATTACACAGTCAAAATTAATAAAATCGGTAAAGAAAGAAAGAAAGATAAAAATTGTTACTTTCGCTCTGTTTTAATGAATCACCCTGTACTATATGTCATTTAAAATGTAACTGGTAAGGTAAAGGTTGTGACTGTTTATAGGGTTATGAACCACCCTGTACTATATGTCAATTAAAATGTACCTGGTAAGGTAGAGGTTGTAACTGTTTATAGATAGACTGCATCAGGCCTTTTGCTTTTTTCATGCAAGTTGTCATAAAAATATTCCCTCTAATACCTAAAGTTTGAATTTAGGAAAATGATATACTATTTTAAAGGAAATTTTATCAGCTATAATTTTGTACTTAATAATGTTTTTTAAAAATGTAACCGTTCAAAAGTTATAGACCGAAATATGGAAAAGTGCATATTTTTGACCTTTGACCCGAATGCGCGACCTCTAAACGATTTTTTGTTTGTTTCAAATTTCACCCAAATTATTTTTATATTCATACTCAAGTTTTCCATCCCCGCCACATTTCAAATTCTAAAAAAAAATTTGAAAATGCACCCTAATGTACATACATATTTGTTTTAGCAACACTAAAATGGCGACATATTCCATTAAAAACCGAAAATTTATGATTAATTAACGAAAATAACCGACAAAAATGCTAATCAACTTTAAAATTTGCTGTGTCAACTTGCACCCATTCAAACAATATTCTCACTCGTAATCAAATGGCATATTCTTTCTTCACCCCATAATAAAAAACGAGTGGCAAAAAATGCTATCACATAAGTAGTAAATAACTGAATTTTATTAAAAACAGCCTTCCGAAAAGGTTTTGTCTCACAACAACAAATATATTCCAAATGTTTATATAAAATATTTTTTTTTATTCTCAAAATAACAACCTTTATAGGGGATCATAAACCCAATCATATCGCATATCAAAAATAAAAATCAGGGACAAAAAGGATCATCACCACAAGGAGAACCAGTGCAACTTTAAGTGCGTGAAACACATTACGCAAACACTGTATATAAGAAGCTTATCTCAAAATGACACTCCGTTGGGCACATTCGTTTCAGTTTACAGTCGATTGAGTGCGAGGCATTTATGTTTGAATTTATTATTACTGTGCGTGAAGAACGAGAGGGACGAATAAAATAAATTAAAAGATAAGGCTGATCGGATTTACTAAAAAAAAAGAAAAGAAAAGACAAAAAGTTTGTTGAATTGCAAATATTTATTAAACAGTTAGGTATGTATACTTTATGTACCTAGTTACTATTCAAAATCGGTTAATTGGTACTGTATAGTTTAGTTTAGTTTAGTTCACATATAAGACTCTCTCTTAAATTTAAAGATGGCCAGATAGTCTACAAGCATATTAATTTACTTTCTAAGATCAATTTGTAAAGATTGAAAGGTGGTGCTGTCATTAAGTATTTAATCTATATGCATTTATTCATCATCTCTGAACTAATTTGTATGTACATATAAAAAACAAATTATATAACTCAAAATATTATCAAAATCTGATTTGAAAATTATCCAATATTAAAAAGGACTTGAAAGGTCCATTTTATCCATATGAGGGTTAAAACGCAAAGTTACGTTTTTATTATTGGTGACAATTCGATGACATTTCTTATGACCAGGGTTGTTAAAGTAGGGGAGACCGGGCGAGGTGGCGCATGGGGCGACATGGCGCAGTCCAATTTACTCAGAGTCAGTACACTTAATTTTAAAATGTAGTACTACGTTTTATAGAGTGTTCAATTCTGCATATTTGACATAGAATCTAAATGTGAATTAGTGTACGATCAACATTTGACAGCGACAAATGAACATTTTTGTGGTTATTTTCAAGGCACGTGCAGCAATTTTTTTTTT
>JANSTT010002330.1:0-33201 GCA_026745375.1 Platyura marginata
ATATATGAGATACTTTTAATCCTTCTTATATGTATGTACATATTCAAGAGCTTTTCGGTCCTTTTTCAAACCTATATCCGTAACAATGTCAAATTCTTATGTTTGTACCTTTAAACTAAAATACCAAAATATCTACTCTTGGTAAATATCAAACAAAATGTTATCGTTCAGTTGACCTCTCATATGGTTTTACTATGCATTAATAAAAATACATTTATAGTACTCTATATATATATATATATATATATATATATTGGGATACAACAAGGAATGTGAACCCTGTATCGATTGTGTTTAGCCAAACCATATCTCTTTATTAGATTCAACAGAGAATTTCATCTGGACTTTTATATGAAATTCCTTTAAGCAAGAAGACGTGGATATATCAATACCAGAAGGACATATGATTACATATATAGGAAATTGGTAGTCTTTTTCTTATATATATATGTAGTTAAATATTTCTTATGGTACGTTGGCGGTACGGTCCGTAGTAGATAATATAATATTGAAAAATGTCAAGCGTAGAGTAGTTTAGAGATTATTTGTAAGTATTTTGTATGTTTTCATGAATTATTTGAATTATTTCATCCATTTTTCTTTCAATAACACTTGCACTTTACTTTAATGTGTTGAAATGGTAGCATTTTTTTTTTGTTCTTTCCAAATTAAATTCTTAAACTTAAACTTAAGTTTTTTGTTTTTGGACAAAATTTTCTCTAGATGATTTAGGGCATATTTTTGAGAGAAATAGAAAAGATATTTGGTAAAAATATAATTAAATTAGGTTGTGGAATGTTTTCATTATTATAAATTAAATTAAAGTATAAAAATAAAAACAAACTTAATTTTTAACAGTAAAAATATTCCATTACTAAATTCAAAATAAGCCATAACTTATAAAAATCGGCATAGCGGTATCGAAATTATGATTTTTTGAAGTTGGGAATTTTAAAATTAAAACTTACGGCGGAACATAAATTTTTAAAATATTTTTTATTAAAAGTTAAAAAATTGTTTGACAATTGTCATGAACAATGTCGAGCGCAGAGGAGTTGAAAAGAGAGATTTATTGTATGTAAATCAGAGGACATGAGTTGGAATCAATTAGATTTCCGTACTATTGATTGAAGATCATTCGTGTCAGACTCAGACATAAATTTATAGATTAAAATAAGGTACTTACTCTGCTTACTAATTCTCATACCATTTAAGTGTTTTTATATAATCACTAGGTTTAAAGAACTTAAGTACGGATAATGTGTAGATTAATAGTGATCTATTGCTAGAAAGTTTTGAATTCAAATTTGTAGACCTTCTGATAGTTGAATAGTATTTATCTGTCCTGATCGACAGACATCATGTATAGTCAGTAATCAATCGCAATTTTTAGAAAAAACCTATCTGTTACATATTTGTATTTATTGGGGGAATAGAATTGGTGGAAGATAATGAAATTGGTGGTGGGTAATGAGTTCAAAATCCGTTGAGGCGGGTATTTTAAATCTATAGTCTAATTCTGTAAAATATAAAATAAAATGTAAAAGTGTACAGAAAATTAACACTGAGTAGAGTAGAGGCCGAGAATTTAAAAAAAAATTGCAATGTCGGCCCACACTATGATATCCTATGATTTGAATTACTTTGATTACTTTTTTAATAAATCTGGCTTGATTAGAACACACAATTCAAATAAACACTAACTATCTGCACCTATATACTGAAAATTATTTATGGCTATTTTGAGCGTTGCCCTTTTCTTAAGATGTTGGCTTAGAAAACATAAAAGTTCAATTAAGATAGGTATTTTGGTAATTTGTTAAACCGAATTACCGCTAAGTGGCTTTCTTTAATATATCTACTAAAGTTTTTTTTGGCTTTCAAAGCCCTATTTGTTTTTTTTTCTATGTAAACATTTAGTGTAAGATATATCTCACTTAAACCTAAATTAAAAATTAACAGACAACAATAAATGTGTGAATGTTTTCCCATTTTTATTGTTGTAATAAAAAAGAGATTTGTGTCTGGGATTTCCTAAAGAAAGAATCTTTAAAAATACATTTTTTCTTTATCTTAGTGTCACTGATGATGCTATATGAAACATAAATCTTTAACCAAATTAATTGTAAGATTTTTTTTTTGTTTCTTTTTGACTGAAAATCATTTAGATATTCAGATTAAAGAATTATCATCACAAAATCAAATTGTTTTATCGTATAATTTATTGCTATATAGCAGATAACATTTAATGCCGCGTGTGCGTGTATATCATTGACTGACTGACCCCTAATATCATTTAAATGCCAAACAAAGAACATTTCTAATTCGAACAGAAAGCAACATTTTCCATTCAATCTATCTATTCAATACAGTCTCTAATACACATTGGTACGAACAATAAAAACATTGCCATATTTATTTTACATCCCCCTTGTTATAATACATTTTACACTTATAATTTAACAGTGAAACATTTTAAGCGAAGGGGATGGTTTATAAGAAGGAAAAAAAAACAACCAACAACGCTCTGTATTCGATAAATCTTGGTGTGATGACTGTAAAATTGTATTAAACAAACATTAGTGTGAACTCGTCATTTGCATTTTCATTTTCATTTATAGAGGGGATGTAGCAAATATTGTAACGACAATATTATTGTTTGGGATGGGAATAATTTTTGTAAGCAATTTACCTACATCCTACATAGTTGGGCCGTCTATTAAAATTGTAATTGTTGTTCAAAGTTAATCTCTTTATCATATAATTTGATGATGGTTTCGTTGTTATTTTCGAAATCTCGACTTAGATGATGATTTCAATTATACTGTCGACATTGGATTCTTTCATAGCAGTGTATTTATGTAGATGAATAGTGTGACTGGATCTTTATCATTCTTACTTACAGTACGGTATTTATTTTAGAAATTCAGTCTGAATCTTATGAATATCGTATTTTTTGATTTTCATTTTTCATATTCTAGTAATCTTGCAATCAGTGTATTCAGAGTATATATTCAAAATTTGAGTTATGTACCAATTTTCTGTTTTCCTCCGAGGGGCATACAGAGAGGTCATATTTAGAACTTTTAACCAGAATTTTGATTACTGATCGATCATTGATCATTAATAAACAAATGAAGTATCCATCCATTGTAATTATAAATATATCAATTATAAAGACAACAGAAATTAATTACGATTTCATAATATTATCCTGCTGAGATTAGATCTACTCATTGTTTAAATGAAAAGGATACACAATAAAACCGTATAGCTTAGTAAAAGTACATTTTCAGACTCCTTAATCCTGAAAGGAGTCGTCGGTCGAGCCCTGTTTTATTTTTGCACAAAGATTTTATTTTTTGGATGGCTTTATCAACTAGAACTTTTTATGTGCTTCACATATTTGATCTTATTAATAAAATATTCAAAGAGAATATTAAAAACATTTTTTAAATATTTTTAAACAATTATTTTCTAAAAACATAACGAAAAGGGGCCCTTCAAGCCCTTTTACGTTATCTATTGAAAATCATTTTTCTACATGGCGATTAATTGATCTGTGTAAATAGATCAGTTGTAGATCAAGCCCTGATACATTTATCTAATGGAAATCATTTTGCTGCTATGTAGAAAAACAAATGTTTTAATTGCTACATGGCGTTCAATTGATCGGTGTACATAGATCAGTTGTAGATTTTTGTTTAATAATTCTCTAATTTTGAAGTGTAGCTCTGTTATTTGTAACAATGTAGGAACAATTTTATTCAAAATAATAATAAAGCAATTTTCTGGATTTTTTCAAAAATTTTACTGAAAAAAACGAATTTCAAATTTCAAAAATGCGATTAAAATCATAATTTAATTAAAGAATTTGCTATAAAATAAACATTGTAACATAGAACATAGTTGATTAGTTTCTTAATAAGATTTTGGTTTCATCTAGTCACTCCCAATATTTGACACATAGTTAGTCACTGAGATACCATGTACCTGTATGTAAAATATCAATGATTCGATGATTGAAATCATTCGAATATGATGATTTATTAGTTCTTAGAGTGTTTTACAAAAAAAAGTTTAGTAAATAAAACTTTTAATAAATTTAATAAATAATGACTTTTTCAGTTTGCTTGATTTGTCAAGTGTATGTTTGGGTTGATTTTTTTATAACATAAATAGATTTAAATCGTTCGTTTTAAATCCAAATGTATTTTGACTAAACATTTTTATGTAGGCAGTTAATATAATTAAAAATTTAATATTTGAAAAACAGTGATTATAAATAATTTGACTATAATTTGACAATAGACATTTCTATTAAGAGTACCCCAAAATAAATTCTCTCTAAAATGATTCCCAAATGATTTTTTAACTGTCACAGATACTAAATGTAAAATTCCATAGGCAAATTATATACATACATTTCATATGGAGTACATGATCTACCCACGTAATGGATGGTATTTGTTTTTTTTTTCTTCGCAAATATTCACAATTAATGACAAATTTTAGATTTACCTGAGATAAACCGAATCTGTCATGGATTGATTGACAAATTCATTAATGAAATAGTATACATGAACGATGGGACCTAATATGTATAGTATAATATATATGTAACAAATATACCGAAAATGTATCGTATCGTATTTAAAAAAAAATAAAAAAAAAAAAGTCATGGGGTTAGGTCTCCGGAGTATAGACAAGATTGTAATGTCTTTACCTACTTATGTAATCTATTTTATTGAAATACATTTGTAGTCTTAAAAAAAAAAAAAACGGATACAAAAATAGAAATAAAAAAAATTTAACGTTACAGGTAAAATATTGTATTTGTTAAGTATATATATGTATAAGGTGTTTTTCCCTGGAGAAATCAAGCCAAGAGTTATTATCTAGATGAGAGAAACTTTGAATGATTCTATTTATTGACAGACATTTTTTGTTGTTGTTGTTGTTGTCTATAGGTATCTATCTTCTAAGACCTAAGGTGAAGAATTTTTAACATATTAAAATGGTGTTCAAAAACATCCTTCGTCATTTAAATAAAAAATGTTATTTTAGTCCTTGGAATTGCCTTTTGGCTTCTTTAGTTATATACCTTAAAGGAACTTCTTTTTTTTCTATTTTTTTTTTTTTTTTTTTTTGGGTGGTGGCAAGATTTTATTTCCATACCATAGGAATTTAAGATTCTGCCAAAGAGATTACATTATACCAGCAACATCTCTGTCATTTTAAAAGTAGAGTAATCCGGATTTAAATATTTTATAAAAATCGACTGACAACTTGTGTACAACTTGTGTATACATATATATTTATACACAAACACATCCATACATCCGTAAATGTAAGTATATAGAGAGACATATTTTTGTTTGTTCGTTATAAAAAACCTAAGTAACTTAATACCTACAAAATACATTCAAAGATACAGGAAAATCTTTCGATTGCAAAATTGTAGTTTTTAGATTTTCATTATATTTATTTTAAAGATTCCCTCAAGTATATAAGTGGCTTCTTACTTATATACATATTTATATCTATACGAACAAACAATAAGATGGATAAAAAATATTTTCTTGCACTTTTCCACTGAGAAATCTCTAAATCAACAGAAAAGTATATATAACATAACATTTATTTTAAAATTTAAGAAAACAAATACAAGAAGAAAATGATTTTCATTTGAGAAAAAGATTTTCATATAAACAAAAGAAAATGAAAACAATTTCTTTATCATTCATAAATCATAACCAATTTAAAACAACGAGCACTACAGCAATTACTTAACTAATTTTAACGCTATACGATTGATAAACATTAAGATGATGAGAAACTTCAGAAATCTAAAAATTAAAAAAAAAGAAGCTTTTCCTTCATTTTACCGTTTTCCGCATTGAAAAGAAAATGTCATCATATCTACATATATACAAGAGTTTGCTTTTGCTCAGAATTCCTCCGAATCACCCCTTTTACTGTTCCTCTGATGCTCTCTATATTGTATGTGATTTACCCTATGAAATCTTGTCACCATTTAAAATTCGTTCAAACCCAGGATTTCCTGTTTATAGAAACCATCGCACCCTCAGATGTTTATTATTTACCTTTCAAAATGATATAATTGGTGCCATGTAGTTTGTGTGTACATAGGTATGTTATGGAAAACCTTAGAAAATGTCTGATGCTGATTATACGAGTATATAACATTTAAAAGAAAGTGAAAATGTTTTCCGATTACTTTTGTTACCGACAGACATACCTAATTACAAATATTTTTTTTTTTAACATCACGTGAACCACATTCTCCTTCATTGTTTTATTGGGATGGCTATGTAGTGAATTAATTACTAATTTGTTTTATAATTATCTACCTATTTATGCGAAAAAATGAAAAAACAAATTTATATTATTACAGTGAACTCTCGAAAACGTGAAAATTCCCATAAAATGAACGAATATTGACATCTCTTTAAAGTTGAGCAAATTAATTTATTTTTCTAAAACTTATGGGATTTTTCGACTCTTTAATCGCTATTTTGCTCATTAATCATTATCAATTTCAATAATTCTCATCTATCAGTTCCAGTTGCATTGAGCGCATCTATTTTATATTTAATTTGACTGATTTCTACTGGATTCCATAAAACTTCAATATTCGAATACACTGGATGGGTTGTATTGATAGAGCTTGATTCAAAGAGAAATCTCCTATAGAAGACTCGATTTTTGTACCTATAGAGTACAGTGCTATCGGTTGGTGTTAGTTTATTTGGTTATTAAATGCACCCATTTCAAAAAAAATTTGACATTTATTGTTAGAAAAATAAATGTATTGGGGCGCCAAACGGCCGAATAATTTACCCTCTATTTCCCAATTTAAAAGTTTATTTCTAAATAAGTTATCAATTTTCCATAATTTGCCAGACAAACAGTTTTTGTATAACCAAAAAATTACCGATAATTTCTAATTTCGAATTGTTTCAGCCTCTCTCTCTCTCTCTATCTGAACTAAAAATTGCAAAATAACATTACAAAATACGGTGTGGAAGTGACATGATTTACATAGGTCAAAATACTTCAGGGATCAAAAACCCACATCATGATGATAATCATGCGATGATGATCCATTTTCGTTTGAATGTCATTATGGTTTCATTATGTGATTTTCGTATTATTGGGGGGGAAGTGTTACCCAATTCAATATAAAAGTAATAACAATTAATTACTCATTGAATGTGTGGTTTATAAATGGTGTGGTCAAACAATTTATGTATTGTGATTCATAATATTGAAAACGATACTTTATAAACGATATAAAATGAGCGGAAGACGTAGTCATCATCTATTCATATATAAAATTGTTTTTAATGTGCTTATTATTCATTGTTAAGTTAAATATTTTAACACTTTGGTTATTTTTCTTATTTCCTTGTGTGCAAATTTATTATCATATTAAAATATTTAGAACGTGATACTTTTTTTTCTTCAAAATGGTGTGCATGAAATGCATGCTGAAAATAAATTTATGGGTAAGAGAAAAAAATCACTTACAAGGGTCAAGAAATTAATTGTGAAATTTATAAGAGTTAAGCCACTCATTCCAAAAGCTTAGGATAACTAGACTCCTGTCAGTTGTATATTAACTAATTTTGTACCTGGTGCACTTTATTGGACGACACACGTTTGGAAAATTTGTTTTCATTTCATTTTGGTCTTTTAAAGAAATTTCTCAAGCTTGAGATGGATTGATGGATGGTCGGCCAAATTTTTTTTTTCTGACAGTTATTCGAAGCAGGAAACCGAAAAAAACAGTACTAGTAGTTTTGAAGAAATTAATTTTTTTTGGAAATCCAAAGGATATGTAAGGGAAAATAGTTAAATCTAAATGAATTTTTTTTTACAGAATTCTATAAATTTTTAATCAAGTTGTAAAGATTTCAAGTGATTTTTATAGAATATCACGTGTATTTCCCCCCCCCCATGCTTAAATTTCAATCAATAAATTAAATTTCATTTTTAATAACTCGAAATAAATACAAAAGACGTAATAAACTCAAACATCTATACATTGTTGGATTTGTACTCTTTTCAGCTTTAATTTAAGGGTAGTGTCGAATACCCCGATTTTTAAATTTTTTTTACTGATATGATGTTTTTGAATCAGTATTTTTATAGAAATGTCTCACCATATCCATGGACGTTCGGACAAATATTTTTTTCCCGATAGATATTCGTAGCAGCTAACAGGAAAAGAAAATGCTTCTCCAAACAATGGTCCTGTAGTTTACTAATTTTATTGAAAAATATAAGGAAATATGTAAAGGAAAATTGGGAAAAACCGAGCAAAAAAATTGTTTTTTCCAAATAGATAACCAATGGATTTATGTACTTTATTTATTTGACTCATTTATTTATTCCTTTTTAATTGATATTTACGATGAGTTTATATTCCCGGAAAATAGTTATATAAATTTCTTTCATTGATTTTGAAGCTAACAACGACAAATAAAATTCATAACAAACCGAAAACGTAATCATCAATTTCTTCAACAAATAATTTTACTTCAATTGAATTTCAATTTAACGACTAGAATTGTGCACTACGTTGCAGTCTTGCAGTAGAGATAATTATTGTAGGTAGTACATACTATATATTGTAGGTACACTTAATCCTATAAATTATTATTAACAAGTGTACGTTCCATATAATTTCCAATAAATGCTCTAGCCAATCAGAATATTAGACCTTAATTAAATACTGATTATAAACAGAATTGTCTCACAGGTATCGGGGTATGCAGTATCCATCCATATATACCAATGCACTGAGCGTACATAATTTGAGTCCAATTGAACAGGACACTATTATAAACAATAAATCAATATATGTACACGATTTAAATTTATATATATGCAAATCCTACATTATAATAAATACATATGTAATGAATATATTATACAATTACTACAATATATTACATTTACATACATACATATATACAACTACCAATTTCGGTATGTACAATATGTAACAAAAGCGAATGTTTTGAATTGTCCCTGCATAAACAATAAATGCGATAAAAGCGCTTTTGGTTTTGGATCATATGGGTTCTTATTATGGTGCCAGTAATTAAGTGTTGCCAAAGTTACTTGTACGCCAAATTAAACATTTAAAATTCATCAACCGAAAAAGTTTATTACGTCAAAAAAAAAAAAACCCCGAAAATACTTGTCCTAACCCCTACAATAAAGGTTTAGCATTTCTTTAAGGGAATTAAATCAATGCTTTCCCGGTTATGAACATTTTAATCTTTTCCAAACATGTTGGTTGACGTTGATTAAGTAGAAAGAAAGAAAGAAAAAAACTTTTTTATCGAGTGACTATAATATTTAAAAGGAATAATTGAATTTTTTCGGTGTTGTAAGCACTTTGTAGGCTTTAGTAATTCAATTTAACGTAGGTATACTTTATATTCGACTTTTGTACTACTTTTGGTCACCATTTTATAAATCGATGAAACTTTCAGTATATGTATGTAGTTTTGATAAAAAAAAATATCGTAGAAGAATTTTTTCTCAAATTGCCTATAAGGGGTCTTTATTTTTAAAATGTCCATGTAGTTTAAAAAATCATAACTTCGAAACCGCTAGGCCGATTTTGATGAGTTAGGGCTTATTTATGAGAGAAACGGAAAAGATTTTTGGTAAAGATATAATTAAAATATGTTGTGGAATGTTTTCACTGTTAAAAATTAAATTAAAATATAAAAAAAAATTGAATTGCATACTAGAGTGGTTCATTTTTTTAAATTTTTATTTTATCTAATTCTAAGAGGGCACATTTTTTGTCTTTTTTAATCCAATTACGTTATTTTTTTAATTTACTGAGGGTTTAAATAATAAAACTAAATTGCCATAAAATATACAATTTTTGAGATTTTTCAGATAAATTAATTTTTAAAAATAAAAAAACATTTAGGCCAATAAAGAAACAAAATCGTACTTATTTAATAAAAAAAAATAAAAAGACCAAACATTTGTCAAAGAATTTTCAAAATTTGATACTTTCAAATTATTGGATTGAAAATTAAACCAAATTTAATCATTTTTTAATCTTTTTTTGTGACATGTTGATAAATTCACTTTAAGCGCATACAAAATGACAATCGATACAAAAAAAAATGCAATAACAATACATACGTGCCCTAAAAACGTTAATTAACAATAAGCAACGTTTGTTAAATCATTTTATCAGATGTTCCGTATATGTACCAACGGGAATATATTAATTAAAATGACACGTCACTTGGCAGGATGACCTTACATTACAATATCTACTTAATAATATTAAAATAAAATATCAACGTCAACAAGTTAATTCCTCAAAATCCAATACCATATCGGATGTATGTATGTAATGTAATGATGTATCTGTTGTTTGTTGCTGCATTAATCCCATGTATTGAGGATAATTTATTATCACGTTGTTACTTGAAAAGCCAATAAACTTACAACAAAATATAATTAATGACTTCTTGCTAATAAAATCTATTGTTGCATCAAAAGAGGGTTGTTGAAAAATTCCGTATTCTACATTTACAGTTGAGCAACAAGCAAATTAATCCAATGATGAAGCTAGTTTTTTTTTTTGGTTGGTCGTAAACAAAAAAAAAATAGAGAGGACAAAAAACTTCTAGTTTTGTCAACATCCGACCCCCCAAACACAAAAAAAAAACTAAAAAAAAAACAGGATGTACAATATAATGAAATGAATTTTTTTGGTATTCGAAATTTTTAAGCTTATAAATAACAATAAACGAGGGTATTAAGCCCATATGGCAAATTGGTGCATATAATTTAACAACGTTGCCATTTATCCAAAACCATATTACATTTATCGGATTATGTAATTTAATTTTGGTGAGCTGTAATCCTTTGGATATTTTTTTGTGGTTTATGAAATTGATATACATTTTTATGATTGTCTGTCGACTACCTACTTTCTAGAATATAAAAGCCAAAGAAATTTTCAATTTTAATTAAATTGCATTTTTTCCGTCATTGTTTGTGTGAAAATTCTTTTGGCTTAGCCAGCAATAAAACAAGATGACATCCAACACTGCAAATAAAGAAGAAGAAGAAGAAAAAAAACACACACACAGAAACGAAATTCAACCATAAGCCAACCCTCTTGGAAAAGTTTTTATTTTTGTTAAATTTGAATTACACACAAAGCCTTCTTCTTTCTTTCTATATATATATAGAGGAAAATGCAACCAAGCATATTTTAAGTCCCTTTTCCGGCTTGACTTTGGTATTATCAAAATGTAAAATAATATTCTTAATTGTTTGCGTAGAAACCCATTTAAATTGATTTTAGGTTTATCTTTGAAGTTAAGTAAATGTATATACGTTACGTATATTAAATACAGTGGTACACAAAATTATTTGGCACATTCTTCACTAATGTATGTTATGTTAAACAAGAAATCTCTTTTTCGTTCGCCAAAACCTATCGAAACTATGAAATAAACATTTGGTATCAGATCATTTATAGTGACCATAGGAAATATAAGCAATTTGACGGGAAGGCCTAAGTGTGTCGAGAAAGACCAATGAGACATTACACGGTTAACATTTAAACTATGATTAAAAGGTGTAGTTCGAAATGTAATGTTGGAAATTCTATTATTTTTTTTCTTCAAAATAACGCAGAATCAAATGCTTCAAGAAGACAATATTATGGGGCCAAAGTTTTTGCTAAAAATTCTATACAAGCTTTATGAAAATGTAAAAAACATTACTACGGGACAAATTATTTGAAAACAATCTATACTAGAGAAATGGGAATTGAAAACCTATATCAGTCAGTGACGTAGCGTGGATTTTATTTCTGTTTATGCAAAATGCCTCTGAAATTCTTACTATATATTCTCCATAACTCTCATAATTTATGAAATATTTAAATAAAGATTATCTTATTTTTAGTAAAATTTTATTACCAATCTTTTTTAATGTATAATTTTTTTTTCGATTTTCGAACAAAATATCGACAAAATCCTCAATATATCTTCGATAACAAATGCGGTTTACAGAATACTCAGTTTTGACTTGTATATATGATGGTTTTTTCGATATTTTGTTAGAAAACTGAAAAAAATATATAAGGCAAAAAAGATTGAAAATAAAATTTTAGTTAAAATATGATTATGATTCTTAAAAAAACGTCAATAATTAAGGGAGTTATCCGAATTATAGTAAGAAGTTCAGAAGAACTTTGCACAGGCACATCGATTACACACAAACTCTAAAAAATACATCAACCAATTCTGATAAAGCTTTGATATATATGTATAAGTACTTTTTGGAGAAACTGTATATATTATATATAATCTATATAGAAACCGAAAGGAACGACAACACTAAGCGAGCAAAAGGGATGTTATTTTCCATGTTTCAAATAGTAATGAACTGGAAAAGCTTTTGATATTTTTCGCCATGATATTTCTAACAAAATTGTTATCAGTTGTTGAACACACACATACACATACACACAAATGTCCCAAAAATTTAAGGGTATGAGTGGTTGGTACATTAACTATGTTATTCATGAAATTTATAACACCACCAACATACATAATATTATAGCAAAAGCTATTATCACATTAATTAATCTCTTTTTGCAAAAGTATAGTTGATTATGCGTTAATTACTTCACCAAGTTTGTCTCCCACACCCCCATCAACGAATTTCCCTTCAACTTGAAAATACTACATGTAACCATATATGGTTATGGTGTATAAGAAGTAATATATGTACGTACATACTGTACATATGTTGGCAATTTAAAATAGCTTAGAGGAAGAAGAAGAACAATGACTTCCATACTTTAATTTTAGCTGCGGTTTTCTTTGAATTTGATGGGTTATGTATGTAATTGAACGTTTTCATGTATGCATCAAAATTTATGTACAAATAGAACATGACATTGTTCATTTAGTATAAGCAATAAAGATTTGAAATTAAATTTTTGGAAAATTCGATCTAAGTGTAATATTATAATAGGAAAATTTTGAACAATTAGTAAGTGATCCTTCTTATATATACTTGTCTTGTCTGTTTATGATGTAAATCTCTTATTTCATTGTTTGTTTAATTATGGAAAGCTCTCAATCGAAAATTATTCTATCTTAACTACTTAATATCAAAAGAAATAGTACTTACAAATTATGTAGGCTTATAGATTATTATTCTTTTGGGCATTTATGTTATAGGTGTCAAAAGAATGTTAACTCCCCCCCCCCCATCGACTGGGAATAAGAAAATGATTTTGACACACATGATTTTAGTTTAAATAATGGTTCTAACACTATGTTGTAATGGTTCTAAATCTATTCCGATCCGAAACAATCAGGTTGATCTTCTACTCCAGTAAATTTGATAAAAGGTTTTTTTTCTTGCATTTTCGGGGCCATTCGTTTGTTGTTAGTCTTAAAAGAGATGTTCAGAGAGAAATTAGTTAAACATCCCTTATCATTTAGGTAAAGCTGATTTTCTTCTGTAGCCGGTAGAGGATCATTGAATCAGTAAATTTGAAATTTTTAAAAATTTCTTAAAATGACAGCAATTGAGATAGAATTATTGGGAAATTATGACCAAATAGTAACTGGACATTTTCATAGTTCATGAACCGATGTCAATTTCAATTAGCAAATACAAATAAAATTTGAAGGACCTAAAATCTATATTATGACAAAAAAAAAACAACAAAAAGTATATTTATTCAAGTGATATCCATTTTTTACGCGATCCCTGTTTACGCAAATTCACTTGAACGCGATTTGTTAGTGCTGCATGAATCATTTTTTTCACTTTAACGCGGTTATTTAAAAAGTTTTAATTCAAATTTACCTCTAAAATTAGTTGGAATGGAATTGAAAATCGCGTAAAAAAAAGGATGAGGTTTACTTATATTTGAGAAATGAAATTTCAGAAAACCTTGATCGTACGACAAAATTTCACCAATTTTAAGAGAATACATTTTATATTGCATTAAGATCTTATGTTGGAATTGTAAAATTTAATTTAATGACTCACATCAAATAGCTGTACATAATTTAATGTGATTACAAGAAAACCCAATTAAAAAGAAAATAATTTTGTAACCACACAGTCCAAATATCTTATATACAAATATACATACATACACACACATATGTACCTACAAAAGACAATAAAACATACGCTTAATTGAAATAAAAATGTTTAAAAAAAGAAACACATCAGAACTAGAAACAAGAATGAATCAAGAATTCAAGAAACAACATTACTTCGGTGCCATGAACTTGATACAATTATGTTGTACGACTCCGTACGTTGCCTTCAAGTAAATTACTCTTCCTGTGTGGAAATTGTTACGTACATAGCAACGTGTATACATATGTACGTACGTACACTCATCTCTTGGCAAAAGTGTGCGACGTTAATAAATTAAATTAAAACTGAATTAATTCAGTCATATTGAAGACTATTTTCTATGCGTATTATTATTATTATTATTAGTTTACATTAGCAGAGCTCATTTATATATTAAGCATTAAGTACTTATTGTCTTAATTTTTAAGAGATAATTACCATGGCAAAACTTCTATCTACACTATATAATACCCTACCCTTTAATTAGACTATAATATACTGCAATCTTGAACATGTACTTGTATGGATACTTATTCCAATTAATTAAGATCAAATTGAATTTCTAATAAGCATTTTAAGCTTCTATGTACATAAATTATAGACTCAAAATTCAAATATGCTAATTGAATTAGTTGTTATTGTTAGGTACGTATGTATGTATGTATTTGTAGGTAGGTACTCATCGAACTTGTTGTCGTCATTCAATATTATACGACTCCTCTATATAATTGGTTGCAACAATGCAAAATGCACTATTTGCATATTTATAATTCCCCTAAGCATGGCTTGTGATATTAATTCTCATAACAAAACGATGGCACATTGTGTACGAGTATGTATGTATGTATGTATGTATGTACCCACGTACATATGTAAGTATGAAATCAAGCCCAAAAAAAAACATAAATATAATTATAACAATAACATTGGGAGGTTTTTTTTTCTCTCCTGTATACATATATTGCTAATGCAAACAAATGCTCACATAACAATGGCGCCCTAAGCAAACAATTCACGTAGTTCAGTTATTTTTTTTTTTTATTTTTTTTTTTGTACATTACATATATGCCCCGTTAATAATAATATTATATGTCTCACACCCCAAAATAATAGTAATTGTGTGCATAAAACATACACTGTCGAAATAACACAATTACATTTATTTTTTTTTTTTATTTTCTATTTCAATGACTGTTTTTTGCGGATATAATGATTGTTTCAACATGGGATAGGGTAGATATGATTTAAAAGAGATGTTTATATATATATATACGTATATATAAAATATATATATAGTGGGGTATTTGTCTAGAAAAAATAAAAGTCGATGTTTTTCCTGTTTGAATGTCACCAACCAGGGACTACGGTTCTTCCATATAATAGTTGGAATATTTTATGACAGGGACATGGCAAGGATATACATTTTTTTTTGAATGAACAAAATGCCTCCGACTGACTGTTTTAAATTAGCCAATTAGAACCAATTTATATACATATATGTACAATTTTCAATAGTAAAAATTTTTGCCGCATGCTCAAAATTTTACTTTTACATTAAAAAGAATTTTTTCATATAAGGCAATAAGTGTACCATAGAAGTTGTTTCTAAAGCTTCCTTAGCGAACGATAGAGAACTAATTTACAAGGTTCTTCCCTGACAGCCAGACAGTGCGATGTTAAAAGCACTTAACTCCTTCAAATTCACATCGGAATGGCTATATAAATGTTCATAGGGATGGCAGAGAAAACCATAGTCGAGCTCCTGTGGATGCGTAGGAGTGAAAAGGTACATTAGTTAGCCATTACAGTTACTGCCGGCATTACAGTCACTGTCGTTATATTCACCGTCATCACACAGCCACTTCAATTACAGGTCAATATAGTCATCGCCATTACAGGTCACCGTCATTATAGTCTCCTGGGGACAGGGTTGTAAAAGTAATAAATGATCGATAAAATACCTAATTTGTTACTGGTAACAAATGTAAATGTTACCCGACGAAAATCAACATTTGTTACCAATATTAGTACTTATTTTTCAACGCAATGGTTGTCGCCAATTCGCCAGTCTGAAATATATCAAAAATTGTGAATATGTCTTGTGATGGTGCTATTTCATATATCTGTCAATTTGAATTGGACGGAATCGTATTATTTTGCTACATTTGTTACATTTTTTTCATTTATTAGCAGTTTTGGTAAAAAATGTAACAAATTCGAAAAAAAGTGTTTTTATTTAACAACCCTGCCTGAAAGTTATAATCAAGTCACTGTTCCTGGGTTATCAGGCGACGTAAAACTATTCAAAAACTAACTTTCTAATACGGGTATGTGACGAGATTTTCTAGCCCTGACTAAATGAAGGTAGGCAAAGTCGTTTACCATTACCATTCATACGTTCGCGGTCCAGATTACACTACACGAGCTGATAGGTCGGGCTGGTGATATTTTACTGTATTACTGTATATTGAATTCTATTATTTTAAGTGCGTGTTAGGATTTTTCCTTTTTATAAAATAAATTTTATTTTATTTTGTCAATGAAATTATTTTTATTATTTTAAGGATGACTGGATCAAATATTATTCTAAAAGCAAAAAGGAAAAAAAAAGGATATAATACATCAATATGATTGAAGATAGGTATACATACCTTATATATGTATATGTACAATATACATACATACATACATAGAAACTAATAGGTATACTTACCTACCTTCAAAAGAATTTTGCAATTTTGATATTTTTACACTAAACTAATTTTATATAGGGAATATTATAGTAAGTATGGGTTATCTTTTATGATTATGAAAACCTATATAGAATTTTCTACAGAGTAAGGTTCGTGTGTTTTTTTATATATACATATATATGTACATATACGAGAGTTATCTTTGTAAAAGGGAATTTTATATAAGAATATACTTTTCTTATATGAGCTAGGACAAATCTGTATATCTTAATCTACTTTTTGATATTACCAAAAATAGAAGAAAACGACTATAAAATAAGACCTAGGAATATTATGCTTTGAACTGATACGACTTAATGCGATGAAAACATGACATGTTTAGCTAACTTAAATAAACATATAAGGGTACCCCAAAAACATATTTATGGGCACCATATATATGTATGTTAGTAGAATATTTATTTTCTCTATATAATGCCTTATACTTATAGCTACAAAGTATAAAATGTCGTAAGAAATGACAAGTTATAGCATTTGTGTACATATAGAAACAGACAAGATTTGCAACTTCATATATCTTACTTGTAAAAAAACATGGATTTTTCAATTTTTGAAAACGTGCAAATATTTAAAAAAAAAAAATAAATAAAAAAAAAATTGTTTTGATTAATATACATTACATAAATTTTCTTTAGAAAATTTTTTTATTTCTTTCCAGCTAACATTTTGCTATTTTTTCTTTGCAGGTAATAAATCTTCTTGATACGTGTTGGTTTTTTCGACATAAGATTTTTTTTCTCTCTCTGTAAGTATATCTATCTATAAACTTAGTGTAAGTGATAAATTATACTTATTTAAAATATTTGCCATAGATAATCATTTGAAAATTTACTAAGTAAAAAAAAAAAAAACAATGAGTATCAAATTTTAAATTAACCTCGAAGTATTTTTTTTTCCTTTATCAACAACTAAGTCAATCTGTAATTTTACTAATTTTCTTAATTTTAGTAATTCTTTCACCCATTGAACTAATTCCATATATTCTACATAATTCTCATATTCATCTATTTTGCGATGAAATCCATTAATTCCATTAATTGATCTAAAAACAAACAAAAAACAAAGATTCAATCAGATGTCTGCGGTAAAAGGTCCTATCCATTAGTCATCGATTTCTTCGTTTGTGATTAAGACCCTTTCAGAACTAAGTCAATATATTGGACAAATCTATTTTGATAAATTTTGTTCTATAAATTTTTAGAAAAAAAATTTATCAAAATAAATTTGGTTCTGAAAGGGTTAATGTTCCTTCAATGATAACGGTTTGATTGGAATATTTGTCAAAAAAAGATTTTTTGAGCCTGTAATCAAACAACATTTTTGACCGCTCTGATCACACTCGATTTCGGTTTCGCTTGAACTGTTTTAGATGAATATTAGTGGCGGCCCGTGAGAATTATTGATCTTATCCGACATTTTGATCGAAGGAAATGAAAAATTTTTGGGAGTTCGACAAACGTTTTTTTTAACCGGTTTTTTTTTAAAGTGACACAATTTTGAACTTTCTTAATGTTAAAGATATAGTTTTGAAACTTTGTATTTTTATATCATTTTTTGCCGAATAAAATTTTTGGAAAAAGTTAACATTTTCATATTCAAATTGTATGAACCTTAAAGGGTTAACATTTTTCAAAAAATGATGAAAATTTGAAATTATTTAAAAATTCAAAGTTTCAAAACCATATCTTTAATATTAAGAAAGTTCAAAATTGTGTTATTTTTTAAAAAAAACGCCGAAACGATGATGGAATCAATAATTTACACGAGCCGCCACTGTTGGATAATTGTCCGAACAAAACGGTTAATTGCAGTGAAAAATGGCCAACAATGACTAAAAATCTGAATAACTTCGGAAAACGATTGCAGGCTGTATATATACAAAAAAAATAATAAAAACTCTTCCCAACCATATTACATACAAAACCCTTTTGGCTGTTTCAGTGGAAAGTTGCTGGAGAATTTTCAAATTGAAATTCAACGTACCCGAAATTATTTCATAACTAATCGGGAATCGCTTGGCTGATTTTAAATTTTTCGCGTGTCTTAAATATTTGGCACAACTATTTCTTTTACATGTAACTACATCGTACACTATAATGTATATGTATAGGTATTTTCTTTTATTATTCAGTACAGACTCTACTATCATATGTAAATATGAACAACCTTTTGGTTAGTGTACTAATAATATAGAAGTGCGGGTAAGTAAATCTCATCAAAAATTTTCTTAATTTCCTGATGAACTATGTATATCCATATTAAATATGATTACCCCTTTTTTTGGTAAGCTGAAAACTCGCGTTTTACAGAATGAATTTTCAAGATTAGATTTTTGAATTAACATTTAATTTCTTGAAAGTGTCTTTTTATGCAAACAACCTAAAATATTAAATTTAGTCAAGTAAGAAATGGTATACCATACAAATATAATTAGGTACTACTTATCTAACAATCTAGCCCCGTATCGTAGTATTATACTTCAAGCTGTTACGAGATGTAATAAATGACCACAATTACTTAAAAAACTGTAAAAATTATAATTATACAAACAGTGATATTTTGGTTAATTACTCGTTTATTCATAGACATTAAATTAAATTAGAATATAAAAGAATTACTAAGTCAAAATTACTTATTTCCAAAACATATGTATATTAGAGGGTACTCTATCTTTCTATCTCACTCTCTCTGTATTTAATTAAAATAGACTTTGCATTATTATTAGATACGACAAATTTCTGTTTAGAAACGTACATAAGGCTTAGGATGGTATAAGTCATCCCAAGTAGTAAGTATATAGCCCCTTAAACTTTAAATAAAACAGACTTGAATTTCAATTAAGTTTATACAAATATTTTTTTGGGTTGTATTTCAAACCAAAATACAAACTTTAAGAAAAATAAGCTTCAGTCTTATCTAAGTTTTTTTTTGTTTTTTGTTTTTTTGTTTTTTTGTTTTCAGTCAACAGACCTATACCATGTAGATAGATCGCTTTGTATTTGTATACATATAAACCGAGAATTCAACATAAAACTTTATGATTTGATGTAAAAACTTTGAAAATATTGTATTTGCATTTTAATATCATGAAATCATAATTTTATTGTTCACTGTTCTCTTTATACATATAATCGTACAATATATATATGTATATGTATATATCTATATGTACTACTATAACGATGTAAGTTATATCTTAAATACCTACCAATCCAAAATTATACAATTTATTAAATTGCTTTAATCCCCCTTTGAAATCATTTTTCATTGTTTTATTATTGTTTGCGAAAAGTTTTTCCCTGTGATCTAGTTGTATGTACGATGTTCGTACCTCGTACCTTTCAGCAGCTTTTCAACATTACGCCCTGTTATACTCTTAAATATATCTACTATTTATTTGCAAACATATATATATATATATATATATATAGGTATGTATGAGTTTTGTACATAAACACAGTCACTTACGTTTATCGGTACTTACTTTTCAGTATTATTAAAACTTGAAATTTCTCTTTAGCCATTATTGTGTGTTTGGGATGATATGGAGTTGAATTCATAGAAATAGATGTCGCATGCTTTATATAAATGTTCAAGCAGCTTTTGAGCATTTGCCGAACGAAAAATTGGAAAGAATTTCGTATTCATATTTTTCTACTTTAGATATAAAACAAGATTTAATCGGTACAGTGGCGGCTCGTGATTCAAATATAAGTAAAATATATTTAAGTGAATAAAAAAAAAAAAAACTCAAATTAATTTTGCCTTTTTTCTGGCATCGATCGAACTTTTTCTTTAATTGGTGAAACATATTGAAAAATATCATAATTTTTAATAGCTATTAGTGACTGACCTGTCTCTTTCTAAACAAACCTGGTTAATTTAATGTATATCACAAATAAGAAAATGCTCATAAAAATTCAAGAAAAATCTACAAAGTAAAAAATTAGTAAAATAAAAAAAAAACTATAAGAATTTAGTATCACTCTGATTTTACGCTGTTTATTGCAACATCAATTCTATAAATTCCACAATTGGTAGTATTAACCATTTCCATTAAAAAATACATTTTTATTCTAAATTAGTAAAATTTACTATACGATTGCATCATTTCCTATAAAATATCACAATTTTATTGGATTAAAAGATTTTTTACCTTGAAAACAATTTGCCCAAAACAACATTTAAAGTATAGTCAAATATTTACCATGGATTAGTTTTTACTTGCATTGCCATATGCATAAAATTCATTAGCATCAAGCAATTTTCCTCCTTAAAATCAGTAAAAAAAATGAAAGGTTAAAAATTAAATTTTACTATTATAAAACACAGAGAACTTTGTAATTTTTACTATAGATCAAGGTAAAGTCAATACCATCACCGTTTGTGGCATCATTTTTACCAACATTATATGAATCTGAAGAATCCTATAGTAAAAATACTTTTATACCTCATTGCGTAGTAATATAAACTATTTTTGAATATTAATGTTTATATCGATAATATTCATGGTAAATCATACTTTTCTCTGTGTGGATTTCACTATGAATGTAGTAATTTATAGTTATCACAAACAATGTAGTAAAAAGTGTTGTGGTAATATGGTCAATATTTTTACTATTTTAATACAAACGTAAATGATTTGACTATTTTAGTCGAAAAGACATAAAATAGTAAAATAAATAACGTCCTTGGTAAAAAGATTTCTCGGTGGTCATCTCTAAAAACTATGGGTGAAAGTTTTTTACCATTGTAATTGTTGACAATTTTGAGGTCATCGTTTACTGTAGTAATTTTCAATCAAAATCCTCTATATACTCAGTTTTCGATTTTCTACAAATATAAAATTTCGCTACATCCTACCCACCCTCTTCAGAAAATTAACAATGGCTACACCACTGAATATCATAAATATGCCTTAAAAATAAATAAAATTTTCGTTGTTATTTGATTTTAATAATTCAACGGCGGTTATGTTGGCCCAGCCAAGCCCATACCTAATAATTTTCAAATAAGCTTAATTTAATTTGATAAAGACGGAAAGCATCTTTCGAAACATCCGTTGCAATTAAAACAGAACACCACCAAACACATATTTAATTTGAAGAGATAGAAAAGAAAAAAAAAAAAAGAAGAAGAATATACTGTTTGACCTCCTTTGATTACATTTAATTAACATTAACTTCTTTCATCTTCATTGTCTTAATGAACTTTAAATTGATATTTACTACTACTCCGAGTCTATCCATAATACGATTCACAAGTGAATGGCTTGTGAATGTTGTTTCTGTTCGAGATGTGATAGAGAAGAAGACGAATAATAAAAAAAAAAAAAACGTTCTTTTGTAGCTCATAAGCAAACAGATATAAAATACCAACTGCCAACATGACTTCCCTTCTTGATTCATTATAAAAAAAAAAAAAAAAAAAAACCTAAAATTATATTCAATTTAAAAAGTATTTGTAATGTAATGCAATTATACTTCTCAAGTGTTTTGTTGGGGGTTTTTTTTTCGTTCGTTATTTTTTTTTTTTCTTTTTTTTTTATGAGAAAAACGATATTTTCCACGTTTTTATGGGTAGAAATATTTTTGATGAAATCGAGAAAAACCAATTGCGGCACACACACAAAAAAAAAGGTTTAACACAGTTTACGTGACGTGACGATATAGTGAGATTTTGGAGCCCGCATTAAATGATATTTCCTTTTTTTTTTTTTTTTTTTTTTTTTTTTTTTTTTTTTTTTTGCGGGGGCACCCAATTTAGTGAAATGATATGCCGATATTTGAACGATTTGCAAATAACAATCAAATTCTATTGATTTGAAAGAATCAATCAATCATCGTACACACAATAATACGGGTTAACGTAAATAAATAGCTATGTATATATATAGAGCCTTATATAAGTACACAGTATATAGAATATAAGAAGCCATAAAATCAAAGTCAATATCTGTAGATGAAAAAGATTGGGTTTTTTTTTTCTTTTTTGAAAAATACACACCACATAAGGATACTTATGAGAAAAGCTAAAAAAAAAAAAAACCAATCCTATTTACCACACAAAGTTATAAGTCCGACTTTTCTCCTATATTATATATGGGTATGTATGTATGTATGGATATGTATTCAACGATAAACTTTATGTATTTTTATTGAGATCATTAATTTCATTCTAAGCACTGGGTAGTAATCCTGTGGAATATATTTGCGAAATTAATGTTTCGTGCAATATAAATGGAGTTAAGGGGTGTTCAGAGGCGCAAGTACGTATAGTTTTTTCTTAATTATACTTTCTACAAATTAAAGTGCTAAACTTATATACAATGAGAGGTGTGCAATGTATCTACATACATTACATACGATATGTAACTTGTGTATGTGTGTGTTTGTGTATTTATACTTAGTGAGAATCACGGTGTTGTAAAGTAACATTAAGTACGTTGAAAATAATAATCATCAAAAATACATTTTCTGCATTTTCTATGTGGTTTAAGGTTGGCAAACTTTTGGTGTGTACTTTTCGGTTTGTTGAAAATGTACTTAGCGCATTTATGGAAAATTTATCTCGCGAAAAACATGCATGAAGTAACTATGGTGTGGATATAACTATAAGATGGTGATGATTATAATGTATGTGAACATTTAATTTATGTAAATTTGATAAGAGATTTGAGCAAAAAGTAAGGTGTACTAGGTATTTGTTTACATATGTATGCAGGTACACTGTAAATATACATATATGTATGTAGATAGTTCATTTTAATTAATTTATTGAAAATAAGTATATGAAATACTGTCCAATTCCATGTTGCAGCTACTAGGCTACTCTAAATAAAAAATATTCCTACATATCCTGACATTTTCCTGTAGACAAATTTTTTTAAAAATCTAAAATATAAATAAAAATAAAATATTAGTTAAAATATAATTAAAATAAATTGTGGAATATTTTCACTGTTAAAAATGAAGTTAAAGTAAAAAACAATGTTTTTTTTACATAAAAATAGATTTGTTTTTAAAATTTTTTTGAACTGTAATTTAAAAATAAGCCCTTATTCATTAAAATTGGCCTAGCGGTTTCTATATTTTTTAAATTTACCCTACATAGCATTTTTAAAAACTAAGAATCATTACTAACTAGGAAAATAACCAATTAAAAAAAAATGTCTTCTACATCATTTTTTTTTTAACCAAAGCTTACTTATCTTGAAAGTTTCATCAATTTTGGGAATAAAAATTTTCAAAAAAAGCTCCTGGTATTATTTAAAAAATGATAATTTTAAAATAAAATATTTTTATTTTAAATTTTTAAAATTTTTTATTCATAAAATCATTAAATATATTAAATATATTAAATAATGACTTACGGGTCTAAAAAATTAAAAAAAAAAATCAAAATCGTCTTTTTTTAGAAATCCGCTTTTTTAGCATTGGATTTTTTTGTTTTTCGATTGGTAGAGTCAATAAAAAGAAACGATCAATTAAAATCTTAAAAATATTATGTTATGTTCATAAACACAACGAAAAGTGTTAGTTTAGATTATTTTTTAAGATATTTTCTTTAATTAAAAGACAAAATTAGTTTGAACTGGTTAAAAACAATATTGATGAAAATATACAAAACATTGCTGTTGAATTTCTACATAAAGTTTTCAACAACTAATGAAAAAACTTAAATTGGTCATCAGTTAGTTGTCAAGAACAACAATTTATTGTACAATAATGTTGAAAATCATTTTAAGATATTAAATTTACTTATAGGACGATATTGAAACTTTATTACAAAAAAAAAAAACAAAAAAAAAATGACTGAAAGTATTTTTCAAATATAAATAATTTTTCAATGATTAAACTCCACTATGGTATTTTAACGCAATAATAAAATTCTCTTTTTATTTACGATAAAAAAAAACCACTCATGCAATATTTTCGAGATACAAACAAATAAAATATTAAATTTTAAATTTTAAATTTCATAAAATTCCATTAAAAATACTTTGTTCCTCAAATACAATATGGTAGAAAATCGAAGAACACTTGATTGAACATTACAAAAATGATTTTGGGAAAAATACAATTTTGTGTAAACAATGTGCTGATTTAAAAGTACATCTTTAAATTATTAAATACCACATAGAGATGATGAATAATGAAATTCCCAGAGCAAATTTATTTCGCAAATTATTAACAAATATTTAATTTCCGATAAATTTGATAATATGGTGGAAAATGCTATGTTTTCGTTAGATATACGTAAGTCCAAAAATAAAAAATAAAAATATTTTTATAGATAAATATTTTTTGTGAAATTTGTTAAAAATAACTCAATTCAAAAATATAGAAAAAAACAAAAATTCCAAATTACATATTTTAATAAATTTTCTTTTTCATTCGATGCTGCCAACAGATAATTTCATTTTTAACTTATACCTGCATGTTATGTTAGGTATATTGATATAAAACTTTCACCTTTGGTGATTATAAATAGAAAATGGAGTTGAAATTAATTTTATGATAATTTTGGGTATTGATTACGTGTCTATATCTGGACTGGACGTTTTAATAGGCTTTCAGAGCACAATATTTGTTTAAATATAACTTTTCGGGTAATTTGTATATTACATATCTAAATTTATAATCTATAATTTGTTAAATAAATTGGTATGAATCAGGACATGCCACCTACATATGTATATACCACCCAACAACATAGACCATGCATTGAGTGTAAGATACATAACCTCAAATAACTCATTTTCTACTTTAACAGTGATTTAATGGTTTCATCGTACACGTGTAAAATCCACAGTTTTTTTTCCGTTTTCTTTTTCGCTAAAAAATATTTTATGAAAATTGTTGAATAATTTATTACTTTTCACCATATTTCAAATATTTATCTTTTGTTTTTTTTTTTTTTTTGTATATACAGAGAGAGATATGTAAAACAATACTTATAAGGACGTGCAGTGAAAGTTCATTGTGTAACATTGTTTGGTTTTAGTTAGTATGAAAAAGATTTGTTAGATTTGTTAGATATGTCGTATTATAACTAATCAAATATGTATATTGTGTCATTGATCATGTAAAACCCGTCGATAGGACCAGTGGATTGATTTTATATACGAATGATATTGTAGTTTTCATATAAATATGTACATTATTCAGGGCCCTTTTTGTTTATTTGTTTAGTCGGTAGTTGCGTATATGGCAGTGACGTAGCGTCCATGGTATCTCTAAATTCTTACTATAATTCGCGTAACTTTCTTAATAGTTGAAATTGTTTAATATAAGTAATCTCAATTTAAGTAAAATTTTATTTCCAATCTTTTTTGTCATATGATTTTTTTTCAATTTTCTAACAAAATATCAAGAAAATCACTAATATATTCAACGCAAACCTAAATATTCTGGAAGACAATTTTTCTATGGACTCAGTTTGGAGTTGCTATATTGATGGTTTTCTCGATATTTTGTAAGAAAACCAAAAAATTTTTATAAAGGATTGCTAATAAAATTTTACTTTAAATAAAATTGCATTTTTTTCAAAATATTTTTACAATTAAGTTAATTATGCTGATTATAAAAATAAAGCCCACTCTACGTTACTGATATGTGGACAAGTGATTTGAATTTCACTAAGTGGAGTACACATATATACATAATTCTGTATAGACACAATAGTTATCCTAAAATAAAATTTGCTTAGCCTTTAATGTAAGAATTATAGAAAAGGCAGATATCACCCGATAAATGGGCTATTAAAATCCTATGATTTTTAGATGAGAATTTGTGCAATAATACATATTTGGTTGAAAAACTAAATTGTACAAACGATCCCCTATTTCTTGAATATATTTTTTTACAATTATGCTTCAATGGTTGTCTAAATTTTGAATTGGCCTCGCAAATAAAATGTTTTTTTCAAGAAAATCGAGCATATTTGAAGGCTTTTTAATTTTATTATATAAATTAACATAAATTTTATTTATTTAAATGGAATACGGCGAATGCATGTGCATACCTACTTTTTACGTATACATAATGTACATCATTACTAATAATTCCCATTATTATTGTTTATGGTTATTGGTTTGGTGTACCTAAGTGGTATGATTTTTATTATACAATAAATTAGTTCTAATTTAGGGCTACAGCCATTTGGATTTTCTTTGTAGTAAATTATGGGGACAACGAGGAAATGTGGATTTTTTTTTTTAAAAGAGAAAATAATAGTAATTGAACATTAAATAACTAGCTATTTATTATTCTAAGTGGATTCCAGCAGTTATATAGTTTAATAAAGTTAAGTGACTATCAATGTAACCAGTGTAACTATTTACTTAAATAAGACGGTATCAACGTTAGTAAATTTTCTCAGATATAAACTTAATATGATTTAAAAGGATTTTTTGTGACAGTTAGGTGATAAAAAATTGAAAATGGTACATAAAAAAAAGGGTAACATTGGAAGAAGGCTATTAAAAGGTGTATAGACAAAGGCTTTTTGGATATCAATCAAAAAAAGGTGCAAAAAGATGTAGGACAAAAATGTGCCAATTTAGTATATATAAAAAAAGGAAAACACACAAAATCTTAGAATGTTACTAGAAAAATGTAACTGTGTAGGCTCTAGTTTCACAAATAACACAGCAATTTTTTTTTTAATGTAGGGTAGGTAGTGCTATTTTTTTTTTATACAGGATTATTCATTTGGGTAAATATTATGGGAGAACATTTTCTTAGATCCATGTCTAGAAATGTTACATTGCCCAAGTTTGAGCAACTTTAAAATTTTCGGTCATTACAATTTAATGATTCACTGAAATGCTTATAACATAGATAAAAATCGACTGATTTATGGTAAGAGGAAAGACAATTATCCAAACTTAAAAAAATATGTAAATATTTTCATCTGTAGAATTCATAGTTTTTGAGCTACTCTGGGTAATTTTAAGTAATTTTTTTTCCAAAATACACAATTTTTTTAAGAAAAATGCAATTTTTCTCACAAAATTCGCTTTTTTCCTTTGTGTTAGTTTGATGTGTTCTAATAATACCAACAAATTGCCCATACAAAGTTTTTATCTGGCTTCCATAGTTAATCATGTTATAACACAAATTGACATTGAAATTAAGCAAATTTTATTGATTTACAAAAAAAATGTCTCTAAATTATAAAAAAGCACTAGAATTTCTTCATACAAATAGAGATCCCTTCAAACAATTGATTTATATTTAGAATTTTATTTGTTATAATTCAAAATATAATTCGACAACGGCATAAATTATTTATTTATCATTTTATCTGATCAACTTGGTTCGAACGTTAATTCCAGTCGTTTCGTAAGTCTAGCACATTTCTTCGCTTAGTGAATAGAATATACCAACGGCATTATAAGCGCCCCATAAAAAAATGATTTTAATTTCGAGCCCCCTAAAAAATGTGTTAAGGCAAATATTTTTGTTGATAAACGATAAACGAATGATAAATCATGGAACCAGTGGTGCCATCTTTGAATAACTAAATTCGAAAATTTTGTTTCGTATTCGAAAATTAATTAAAAAAAAATAGAAGTACTAGAATTGCAATAAATAAGTTTATAGAAAGATGAAAGAGACCCTTGTGCGGTGATATTATTTTCGAAATTCTCGCGCTCCCCCACTTTAAGAAACCCTGCCTTAAATAACAACCTCTCATAATCATTCTTATAATGAACAATTTAATCTAAATTTAAAACGACAGAAATTCATTATTTTTTCTTTCCTCTGAACATAAAAAATTGCCACGTGAAATTAAGCTATCATTATATATATATATCTAGCTTCTAGCATATTACCTAGCACAATATAGATTATTCAATTAAATGTTTTTGCACGTTAGCGACAGATTTATTAATTAAACACTGGACTCCTGCCGTGAAAATATGACGGTTGTCATAAATATGGACACGAAATAGGCACAAAACCGAAATTAACCGAAATACTGTTTTTTTTTTTTAATTTACGAATAAATGATCCTTTTAACAGGACATAATTTTAGCCATAATCTTACCCACACGATTGAATTTTAAATGATGACGAATGTTACAAAATTAATAAGTCCACAACGTTTAAACTAAAAAAAAAAGGAAGAAAAATAAAACTCATTAAATAAAAGCTATAAATAATGAGAGCTGATTAATAATCATTTTTTTTATATATATTTTCGTCTTTTTATAATATTCATTATACATACACGGTGCTTATTATGATGTAACATTAATTACACGACGGCGACAAAAGTACAAAACCACACCACCACCACCACCACCACTACCGCACGTTCAGAGCATCCACTTTGAAAGGATTTTTTTTTCTTCCTTCTCTCTCACTTCGGGTCTATGGTTTTTGGTATTAAATGCTCTGGTGTACGATACAAATGAAATGAACCTCTCCTCTATATCCTTAGCGTTTTCAGCATATATATTTTCTGTTTATAAAAAAAAAAGGGAAAATTTATGGGTTCAAAAAGAAAATATTATGAAAAATGTATATATATATATATATATATATATATATATATTTCGAGAAGATGCCCGGAGAGAGATCCCAGACGATATATAGTGGATGTACGTGTTTGTCATAAAATCCTCATTTATTGTTGTAAAATTCGAGCTGTATTGATGGTTATAAATCTATTTGAAGTGATGTCACATACAATGGATCGTTTTCAAATCAGAGATTGAGTATTGTATGGTACATATATGTGAAAATTGAACTGAACTGAAATGAAATGATACTCGAGTGAGGTCAATAAGGCGTTTGGTTTAAAATGAACTTATTGTGATTCTAGAGTTCTGGTGGATATATGGTATGTTGGTACGTACACATATTTTGATATAGAGCCATTGTCGATTGTACTGTTGATGTTTGTGAAATATATATATATATATATATCGAATTCATATAAATTTAAAAGCTTTCAAGTTTATTTATAGAAAGCTTACTTTTAGCACACAACACATTTCATATATCAGATCGAATTGAAATGATTTTGATTCTATAGATATTTTATCGTTTGCATTTTAAGTAAAAAGATACTTTTGGTCTCATAACAGAATAATCAGTATGCGATTTGCCGTTTGTGATGATTAAAAAAAAAAAATTAAATTACAGCGAAGAAAATGTCTGTGATGACATCCGAATTATTCCCTCTACTAGGTCAGCTTTTTTGCCTGCTTAATCATGAACATGAACTTTTTTTTAATGTCAAATGCTCGTTTCTGACTAAAAGCTTTAGAAAAAAAAAATCATTGTACGTACATACCCAAATTTATATTTTCAAAAGAGCCTTGATATTTCTTGATGAAGGTCACTATATCTTTTTGATGTAAAGCACCCAAATTACAACGAGATCTATTGTGCAACAGCCCATGGAGAATCTAATGGATGGATTGTATAGAGTTTGGATTATGATATTCTTAGTAGGTATGTATTTTCCTCATTGTACATTTCAAAAAAAAGGTGACCTGAAATTTTCTGACTTTGAATTATTTCTGAAAAGCTCAGTTATTGGAATTAAAAAAATGTTTGCTTAGTTAATAATAAATTTTAAGTACTATAGGTCCAATTTACGTCTATTTTAAGTTAAAAAAATGCCTAGTTTCTCATTTAAATTTAAGGTTTTTGTATATGAGCGTTTATTTAAAGGCAGATCCTTAGCAATAATAAGGAGGAAACAAAAAGTAGAAACAGAGAATTTGAATAGGTGAAAACGGGTAAAATATTTAAAAACGTCTAATTTTCGCTAATAAAAATGATTTTTACATATTTCCAAAAAAACTTATTTTTTTTAATATGCTTGCTTATTATTTTTTCTAGTCATTTTTTTTTACATTTTTAATTTTATTTTTTATAATTTCAAGGGAAAAAATCGATCATTTATATAAAAAAAAAAAAAAAAATTTTTGAATTAATTTTTTAGAATTTTTTTATATTTTGCACAATTAAAATTTAGTTTGTTTTAAAATTTCCAAGCCCCGGACTAGTTATAGTCTATAGTCAATCCGGACTATTTGAAGCCCAACTATGCGAGGTATTGCTGTATTGTTTCCATACATTAATCAATAAAAATCTGTTCAAATAGAAGACATACTTAAAACTGCATACAATACAAAATCACCTTAATTTCGACCAGAAATACCTAATTACCTAATTATACGTACAATTAGTTTAGAAATGTAATTTCTTTGTATGATTAATTAGAGCGGCACAACGTACCCAATATATGTAACTAAGTTGACCATTAAATTTTACAATAATTACTTACTAAACGAATTCCAATTATCAATAGTATCAGCAAAGACCGGCACTCATTACCGCTTTTATTATGATTTCGGTATAGAGAAAAGTTCAAAGTGAAATTTTTTGCTTTCAATTTTTATCGAATTAGTATAAAAAGAAAAAAATGCCATTAACTTCCATTGGTAACTATTATTGAAATTAAATCGAGAAAAGTATCAGATTGTTTTTTTTTTGTTCATCTTCGAATTAATATAACAGAAAAACAATAGTTGGTAATTAAGGATTTACTGCTGATGTAGATAAATGGCATTTCGTTGTTACACATATGTTAGATTCTCTGAAGCTTTTAATTAAAATATCAATTCCTTCATCAAGTCTGTCTGTATGTATATGTATATATGTATGTATGGGTGTATATAAGAAAAGTGTTGATGTTGGTACCGAAAACCCAAAACCCAATCAAATCAAGTTAAAAGCATTCGAAGAGGCATTTAGTTTTGATTTATCAGATTTAGTTTTCTATTTATTATCAATAAACTTGATTGGATTTAGTTTCCGTAATTTATTTAGTATGCGCCCATTGGTGTATCCAAAATCGATTTCTAACGACTGTCGAAATTCGATCACCGAAAAAAAAGAACGCTATAAATATGCAATATAATAATAAGATAGCATATACATACATATATACATAATATGTATAGGTATGTGTGCGTAATGACATCATCGACATATAAGTCAATAACCGACATTGTGGCGCCATTATTGAAAATAATATGCAAACAGGGGTTTGGTTCTGTATCTGTGCTCTCTCTCCCTTCGCTATATTATACTTAAATATTGTATGGTAGCCATTGTAATAATAAACTTTCAAATATCGACCTAATAAAAAAACGATTTTCTCTAGGAAAATATTTCAATATACATACATATATGGATCCCTACCCACCCAAGTATAAGAGTGTTTGGAGAGGTTTTCCTTTTTCATTTTTTTTCTTCTCTTTTTTAAATGAACTTTTATTGTTTCCCATTATTATTAAATTTAAATATTGATTTTCGTCAAGGGGAAAGTTCTTATTGTATGCTTGGCATTCAATATCGGTAATATTAAATTCATTTTTCTATTGTATAATTGTCAATTAAATATGTAGAGTGTAGTTTAGTACATATTTTCGATGTGAAAATGTAATAATTTGTGGAAAGTATAGGTACACTACAAAAACTTTTTCTATTCTTTTTTTTTTTTTTTGTTACAAAATTAAACCACAGAACTTTAGTTATAACTAGAGAGTTTATGTTAATTTTAAAATTTCTATAATTGCCGGCTTTGAGCTTTAAAGAAAACTTCATCTTTTCTGCTTAACTGGAAACTTTTCGAAATATCATAATTTTTGTTACAACTTTAATTTGTTAAGGTAGGTAGTGGGAATATATTTCAATAGGTATACATTTGGAATGAAAGAAGAAACTTATTAAAAACACGAACCACATATTTTAAGATTTGTATTTTGTAATTTTGTATAAAAAAACTTTGTGTTTCATCTATTATTTATAATTGAATATTACAGAATAAATAATCGGTTTTTGAATTGTTAGGTAACGCATGGTAGAAATGTGTTTAATTTAAAAATTTTGTCTAGTACCACTGATGAAAAGAAGAATAACCACTTTATTGTGTAAAATTTGCATATATAGTTAAGGGCAGGGTTGTTAATGTAACAAATGATCGATAAAAAACTTTATTTGTTACTGGTAACAAATGCAAATGTTTCACAACGAAAATTAAGTTACATTTGCTACATATGTATATATACTTTTAAAAATAATCAAGAATTGTTTTTTATGGAAATAATTGCCAAAACATGTGAAATAATGAAAAAATTTATAAGGAAATTTTTAACCGGAATAATATTCTCTTTCAAATTGTGTAAGGAAAAAAATTAGGTTAATTATGGAAAATT
>JANSTT010002341.1:4689-24894 GCA_026745375.1 Platyura marginata
CGTTGTTCCGTATAAAAATATACATCGGTGATGCGAAAAGTATAGAACAACCGGTAAATTTTGAAACATAGGAAATTCAAACCTTTTTCACTTTATGGCAAAATTTGATAGGGACACTTGACCATTTAACATATCCATTTAAAACCTTCAATTGTATGTTAGATATTTATTTTGTCTTTCACTATTGATTTTCGATGCCTAATATAATTTTTCGTAAATGTACCGTTAAAACTGAACCGGTACAATCTTTAAGCCTATATGTATATACCTAAGGGGAAAATCACTGAATACAGAACGTGGGGGTTTTTTTTTGGAGTTAGATTAAAAATTGAGATTGGTCGCCCATATCACTTGATGAAATTATGAATATCATTGCTGATTATACGTTTTTCACATTGACGTATAACAATTTCATTTACCTATATAAATGGGAAACGTTGAAAGTTCAATAATTCAATCAAAAATTTTGTTTCAACTGTCTATATAGCGTACATAGCTGATGATTGATATATTGATAACATATTTATTTACAAATGTACTTAGACTAAGAGTACTTTGATGACTCACATATAAGTAGGAAGGTATTACTGGACGTTGTGGTCATACACAATCATTAGATGTTTTTAATTGATCTTATCTTCATAATGATCCGGAAACTATCTTTGGAATTTGATAGAAATTCAATTGTAAGGCGTCTTTCTCAAATTGACACATAATTTTTGGAATATACGTTGGATTTATAAAGTTGTCTTAACTTTCTTAAGTTAAACAATTAAATATTACTTATAGATCATTTAGACCGTTGCCATTTTCTCAACGGTATAGATTACAGACAAATT
This sequence comes from Platyura marginata, assembly GCA_026745375.1. Classification (NCBI taxonomy): domain Eukaryota; kingdom Metazoa; phylum Arthropoda; class Insecta; order Diptera; family Keroplatidae; genus Platyura; species Platyura marginata. Next base: position 5,529 of record JANSTT010002341.1, read on the forward strand.
GCTTCATTACTATCATTATGTATTATTATATATATCAATTTTTTACTATACAAATAGTAAACAAAATGCATTAACTCAATTACTTAACCGAATAATTTATGTGAACACAAATATTTATCAATTTTTAAAATTGACATTATCAGTGTCAAGCGGAATGATTAAGTATGTAATTACTTCACCTACATTTCTAGAAGATGTATTAGATTTAGCTTATCTATATCTATATAAATAAAAGAATTGTCATACTATTGTTTCTTTACCTACTAAAATAATTTTACTTTGTGATGCAATTTCCATTGTTTAAGAACAAAAAAAAAAGAGATTTTTTAATCGCAGTATTGATTAATTGATTTATTGTTTATTTTAAAAAAGAAGTCCTTGTGCTTGTAACAACTCTGTATATTGTTTATCTGGGGTGGAATATGTCCAATTTGAATTTGATCAATTATATTTCGACATCGTGAGGTCTAAACACAATGTGATTCATATTATATAATGTTCTCGGAGGTTACTGAAAATAAATGGACAGCACTGATCAATTAGTAGATTCTATTGAATCTCTCATCTGAGATCGAATATGCATGGGTCAACATTTTATCCTGATGATCATGACGTGATCAGTAACACGTTTTTTGTCAAACAAAAATTTTGGTTTTATTAATATAAAATATTTTCTCTTTAGTTGCTGATGCATGGGGAAAAATGCCAGCTGGAATTCTATCCGGTAACACAAAGGAATTAGGTAATTTCGATCAATGTTTAAATGTCGACATCGAACACCTTTTCCAAAGTCAATACTGTTTGGCTCAAATAAACGTTGATTTTAAAATAAATCGAAATATAGAAATGGATCACATGGAAGGATACCAAAAAAATATACAAAATTCTATGAGAACCCTACTGCCGAATCCGTAAGATTTAAAATTAAGAAAAAATATTTGTTAACGTTAATTTGAAATCTTTTCTTCATAGTTTTGGTGGTATCGGTTTTAGTATTGGAGTATGCGTTCCAAGATCGTGCTCTCCTGAACTTATTTCGGGTTTAGTTGATCAAGTGCTTGTGCAATTAAATGTAACGGCCAAAGTTATACTGCCTGAAACATCTTGTCAGTACAAAAACCAATATGTATACAGTGGCATGGATATCTTTGCGATGTACGTTATTTAAGACATTTATCATAATTTTTTAATTTTGTTTCAATATTTTTTTTTTATTATTTCAGTTGCTTCTTCAGTATTTTTGCTATACTAATGGTTTCTTGTACGATATATGACGTTAGGAACAGAAATGAGGGTACGTTCAATATAAATAGTAAAATGAAACTAATTTAAGAATTCTAATATTGAAAATTAAAAATTGCTTACAAAAGCAACTATTATTGACCATATTGATGGTACTGAAGTGTAATTTGGCTGTGTAACAGCAATATTCATTTTCTGAAAGGGTTTCACAATAAATAGATTTAGTCTTCTTAACCCTAGGTGGTTTTTTTTGGCTTACTCCACAATTCCTCGTCATATCTGTCGGTCCTCAGCCAAAGTTGATGTTTTCGAGGTTCTTGTGGAGTTTTCTTGAACTGGTTTTTTTTTTAATAAAAGGGGAGGGCGTTGACCTCCCACTTAACCCTATTTCGGAGGGCTTTTTACATCAAATTTAGTTAGATATTACTGAAAGAAATCGTGATTTATTTCTTAGGAATGTAATTTAAAATATGGTTTTCTTATGAAAATTTAATTGAATAAAATTTTTTTCGCGGAACTTTAAGATGGCACTTAACATTTTTACTCTCGGACAGGGATCGAACTCGGGACCTCCCGTTCCAAATGACATCATTTCTATACGACTGAGCTATTTGGTCGGTGTTTCAAAATAACACACATAAAATGTTGTTTTAGCATTTTGAAAAAAAAAACCTGGACTTTTTAACTACTCTCGGTATCATAATCGAGACCGAGATCGTGGCCAAGTCAGTCTATGGTTGATTAAAGGTAACATAAATATTGTTGAAACGATTTCAAATCTATAATTGATAACTGATAGACAGAATCCCGAAGATCTTATGCGCTTAATATTATGTAATCTAATTTATTTACGTTAAAAATGTAATAGATTAACATTGTTTAGATAAGAGAAATCCGAATTTGGTTGCGTTCTCAATGTACACAAATGGAGCGAAATTATTCAAATGTACAACGAGTAATTCACCAAATGTTATGAGCTGTTTGAATGGAATGCGATCTCTATCAATTATTTGGGTTGTCTACGGTCATGCATATGCTACATATTTTATGCAAGCAAATATTAATATGATAGATATGGGAGAGGTAAAATATTTGGAACATATGTTGAGAAATAAATTTTTTTAACTAATTAAATTTAATATTAATATAGTGGTTTCAAACTGTGTATAGTAAACTATTGTTGAGCAGTTTTATTGCTGTCGATACATTTTTCTTGCTTAGTGGATTACTGGTCACTTGGCCCATGCTCAAACATTTGGATGAAAAGTATAACTAAATAAGAACAAGTTTCATATATACAAGTTTCTTAATGTTTCTTGTTTTTTTTTCCTTCTTTTTAGAAGAGGAAAATTTGACATCGTATCATTTTATCTTCATCGTATTGTAAGATTGACCCCGGCTTTAGCAGCAGCACTTTTATTTTATGCAACATTGCAAAATCATCTTGGCAGTGGACCATTGTGGCCCACTTTTACATATTTGAATAATTTTTGTGCAGATTATTGGTGGTCAACTCTATTATACGTTCAGAATTATGTAAATCCTTATGAAATCGTAGGTTCTTTCTTTAATTACAATATTGCTGGTGTTGTACTTAATCTTAAATATTTTTAGTGTATGATCCATTCATGGTACCTATCTGTGGATATGCAACTTTTTATTTTGTCACCATTACTGTTTTATCCCCTTTGGCGTTTCAAAAATAAATTTGTTTGGATCATTCCTGTTCTGGCGATTTTGTCAATGGCCTGTACATTCAGTATATTTATGGTCAATGATTTTTCGATATCTGTATTGTCTCCGTAAGTTTGAATTCAGTTATTTCTTAATGTATTTTATTTATTTCTTTTTTATTTGAATTATAGGACCGTCATAGATAGATTTATAAAAACCTATTTTAGCACACACACACGAGTTGGCGTATGGTTGATGGGTGTATTACTTGCATATATTTTACATAAACATCGAGGACAAAGTGTTTTTCTACCAAAAGTATGTAAATTAATTTTTTTTTGCGTAATCTTTTAAAAAATCCTTAATAAAATATTATTTGGGTGAGGCTTTAAATTTTTGAAAATAGACTGCTAAGTAAAACTACGCAGCTTCCATACTAAACTACTCATCCCAACCCTTCCCTCATCCTTTAGGAATTGTGAGAAAATTAATACTTTATACCTTTATAGTAATTTAGTATGGTGGGTCCTATAAGGGTTAATGGTGAAACAAAAATGGTAATCTCCTTCTATATGCAACAAAAAACAAAAATTTTTGTGTATTTACAATTTTTTCTCAATTTCATTTAAGAATTGTGATAAAATCGCCATTCTATTGTAATTTAGTATGGGTGCTCCTAATGTGACAAAACACATTGTTTACAAACAATTTGTATAGGAGGTGGTCGAAGGGGTGGGAAATTTGGCCCTAGTTTTTCCACAAATTAAATTTTCATGACTTTTTGAACAATACAATTTTAATTATATTGAAATCAATATTTTTAACAGTTCGCTGTAATCATTGGATGGATTATATCCCTTGGATCAATGTTGGCTATCATCTTTAGTATTTATCCAATGTATTTACCTTCAAACACAACAACCACATTGGACGGTGCATTTTATGAATCATTTCACCGAGTGGCTTGGTCAATTTGTTTGTCATGGATAATATTTGCATGTACTTATGGTTATGGTGGACCGATCAATTGGTTTCTGTCCCTTCCACAATGGCAACCAATTTGTCGATTATCTTATTCACTATATCTCGTTCATTTCCCCATTCAACTAATGTTGGTTTCGTCAGCAAAATCCTCTTCCTATTTTAGTAATTTATTAGCGGTAAGTGAAATTTAGATAATTAATTTAGAACAACATAATTTAATTTAGCTAATTTAATATACATAGATTCATAAATTTTGGGGAGATTTTGGCATATCACTTACTATTGCTATATTTTGGACTATGGCATTTGAATCACCCATTATGATATTAGAAAAGACGGCTTTTAGAAGATCAAGGCGAAAACCCCTGTTACCAAAGGCCACAGATGATAGTCAGAAAAATGAAACTAATGTCTCTACTGTATCTGTGTGATTGTATTCTAGTTATCTGCTTAGATAATATCTGAAGTAATTCTCAAAAACCATTTTTGTAACCCTTAGATACTCTTTAGTAAAAATAATTTGTGCTGAATTTATTAGGTAACAAATAAATATTTAAAATTGTTCAGTACCATTTTAATATAAGATTATAGTTATTACAATTGATTTCATTAATTTTGATAGGAGTGGGATTTTTCTTCTTTATGATACACCTACACTGGGACCTTTACTTAAGCTCGCTATTTTACCGTCATTTTTATGATATTGCCATTATCAGACTGGTTTTAAGTGCAACCACCCAGCCTCAGATTCAAATCAACATACCATAGAAAAACGTTTCTTGTTTTACCCCAGTCGGACTAGAACCCAGGACCACCTTGCTCCGAAGGCAACCACAGTCTAGTAAGTTAGTGCAATTCAAATATAAGCAAGTACCTATTTATAGTTAGTATACGTATTTCAGTAGAACTTGTAGAACTACCGTGTTATAGGAGAATTTTCGTAAATATCTTATCATGTTATAGTGCAACCGTGCCATATAGGATTATATACCATGTTACAAGAGAATTTCTATAATTTTCTTATTATGTTAGATTGAAACCGTATTGTAGTAGGGCAACCTAAGGGCTTACTCTATAAAACGATACGACGCGTATTTGTGTCGTTTATCGTTTTTTTCTACTCTGGCAATATCATCATCAACGACGTGAACACGTCTGCTGAACGGCGGTTCTAAACTTTAAATAATGGCGGCTTTGACGAGATTTGTTGATTTGCTATAGTGGAAGTTGTTAAAGAAACCATACACCTAAACGACTATCGTTTTCAAAAGTAACTCCTCTGTATTTAGGATTTCTACGCAACTTTTTTGGGCTTGAGGTCATTGAACCAGCTTTATTTCATCTTGTACTTGGGTGACCGTTTTTTGGTAGGAGGTCTTTGTAAAATGGTTCGATATATTTTAAATGGAATAAACAGTTTTTTTTTGCTATATAATGGAAATTCATATCTGTAGTTGTAGTTAAATAATTGACATACGAAAATTAAAAACATATTGAAACCGTTGCGAAACTTAAAAAAAGCAAAATAATGACATTCAAGTAATGAACGATAATTCTCCATTTTGTTAACATTAATCTTTGTTTGATCATAAAATACCAATCGATATGTGTATGTCAACAGTTGTACATGAATTATACAAATAAATGCCTTAAAAATAAACTGATTCATCTGATATTAATTGGAGAAGCCGCATCCAAACTGGCCCAATTAACATTACACCTATGCATTGATTTGGCGGCCAATACTTGAAATTTCGTAACGGTGAATGTATGAATGTTCGAAAAAAATTGCAGATAATCCATAGTTCATATTTTTAGATATTTGTGATTGTTTCAATTTTTAATAAGGTTTTAAATCTGTGTAAGTAATAAATAAATGTTATTACAATTACAACCTATCTATGTATGTATGTATAACTATTTACGTTATCGATTGTTGTCTATGCATGTAAACAACAAAATAAATTGGTAAAAAGTAGTAAATGGCTTTTCAATATTTAAATGGAGTTTAGCTCAATATAAAGTTGTGACCAAAGTGCATTTTCAATTTCAATGGAAAATATTTCAAAACAAATCATCAATATACATTCAAATATATTTTATTTGTAATTAGAACTAAATAATAAATAAAATAAAATTGTTAAACTCCATAGTTTTAACTTTTCTAAATAATAATTATCAGTAAAAGGCTAGGAAAAAAACTTTGAAATCTGTATTATTTCCTTTTTATTAAATTTTTTTTTTTTCTTTTTTACTTCTAAATTTTTCATATATATATATACTTTAGTTTATATATATATGTATGTATGCATATATATGTATATAGATATATACATATATATATAATAAGAAAATATGCCTAGGTTTATACATTTATATATATATAGTTTTTTTTTTGTAAATCTACATTTACATTTTTGTTTGTTTTTCTTTTTGTTTTGAAGAAAAATAAAAAAAAAAAATAATTATAATACTTTGCAATTAAAATTGGTTTTTATTCTTTGATAAAAATTAGTGTTTTATTTAATATATTTGAAAGACTATTTATACAGTAACGTTGTGTTATCATTATAAAAATGGTTTATGTCTATTAATAGTATCTTTTTTCATTTAATTATTATTATTATTAATTTATTTATATCTAAGTATTTTTTTTTTTTTATACAAATTCTATTATATCGTTAATCGTTCCAGTTTTTTTTTGTTTTTTTTTTTTTTTGCGAAATTACCAATTAGAAATTCTTAGTGCCATTATATTAAGTATATAAATATTTTTACAGTAAGTTTTACTTTTTTCCAATTTTTTTTTTTTTAAACATAATGAACTAATGAAAATTATTTTCATACATTAGTGGTGTGTGTGTTTTTTTTTTAAACACAATTTGAGTGTGTTATTGTATCTTGTTTGTGATTTAATTTTTTTTTTAAATTTTTATTATTTATTTTATTTTATTTTTTTATATTTTTTATTTGGATTTTTTCTTTTTGGTTTAATAATCTACATTAATTACAAAATAGCTGCTAACTACATACAATAATTACAATTTTTTTTTTTTTTTTTTTTTTATGAAATAATTTTTATATTCACGTGCGAATGGTGTTGTTTATACAGATTTTCCTTTTTTTTAAACTTTTAATATTTTTTTTAAAAATTAAAAATAAAGATCAATTGACTAACTTTTTTCCTTTTTAAATTTATTTAGACGTTATCAGATCAGATGATGGTGGAAAATATACCTATATATGTATATGAAAAAAAAAAAAGTGAGATATACATAATAAAATTAAGATTTTTTTTTTAAACTTCAATAAATGACTTCAATTTGAAATGGATAATCTTAAAATCATAAATGTATTTTTAACATTTTGATAGGATATAGAATGAAGCTTTATGAGAATTTTCTGTAGCTACTACTTAATTTATACTAATAGATGATTATTAACTTTTCTCTTATATAAGCCGTCTGATTCTTGAAATTCGTAATTTGCAATTACGCTTAAACAGAAACTAATCATAACGTTTGAGTGATATAAAAATTAAAAAAAGTACTAATAATAGACCAGTGGATTTGTTCTGTCATTTTTAAGCAAACCATTTGCGGGTAATAAGAAACAGAACTGAGAAATTCGATCCAAAAAAGGCAAACCCAAAATATTTCATATTCCAAAAGAATGACATTTTCGAAAAATCTGGAGCAATTTCTTCTTTGTCATAAATTGTAATGTGGAAATAACTTTGAATAAAGATCTTATTTTATATATTATTACATTCATATCCTGAATTAATATTTGCAAAAACTATATACGAGACTCTGTCATGGTGCAAAATGTCTTTTTTTGTTGGGCACATTTATGAAATAGGAAAAAAAGAATACTTTTCTCAAACGTGTACAAAACGGTTATACCAATTAACAAGGCACGAAGTCTAATATTACGAAATTTGGGAACAGATTGGAAAGAAAGTCACAATAAAACATTTAGCTCCCAAAAAATGGAGAAGGCAATGGAAAATATTTAACTAGTCCCAAAAAAAAAAAAAAAAAAAAATAATACTTTTTTTTATGTATGTTATCAATGTTTTCTATTTTTTTTTTAGTTATTCGATATTATTGAAATGTCGGAAAAATTTTTTAAGCTGAAAAAATAAATATTATAAAAACAAATTATATTATAACACCAGTCGAAGCTACGAAATATTGTGGAAATATTTTCTGTAATACACATAGGAGTTTATTTATTATTTTTTTTCTTCAAATTGCTCTAGATTTGGTTTTATTGTGTCCATAAGAAAATCGTACTTATAGATTCAATTACACTATTTTTACAGTGAATTATTTTCACCAAATAACCAATATAAGATAACATTTATTAATTTTGAGTTTTTTTTTTTTTTTTTTTGATGTATTATAAAAATCATAAAAATTATATGTTGTAAATCATTTTTTTGTGCGGAACACTGCACAGACATTGAATCAAATCTTTAAAAAATCCACAAATTGACACGATTGATCTCTCATGGAATGATCGGAGAGAATAAGAATATTATTATAATTTTCAATATTTCTATCTATCTATGACTTTAATTAACAATAATACAATTTACGTCATTTATCTACTAAAGACGATTACGCTGTTTTAAAAATCAAATACTCGACTATAATTTTTTTTTAACTTTAAAATGTACAAAAAAAATTGCAATATGATCGAAAATGATGAGAAGGGTTTCAGTTTACACGATAAATTTTGATTATACAAAAGTGCACACTTTTATTTTAACCATCATCCGGTTTGTCATTCATATTTAGTTATTTGTAGTAACTTCTCATGACGTTTGATTGGAGACTTTTCATATTGGAAGGAGATCTACTATCTACTGTTGTAAAGTGGAATCTGAACAACCGACTACCTAAATGTATTATGCACTCTTTTCGGATTTATTTCATTTGTGATTTTTTTTAATATAAAATCGGAATCGGTTTGCTTTTCGTATTAGGTTCTCAAGTTTAAAAATGGTCAAGCCGGGACAAATGAAAAATACATCAGAATAAATGATTTTGTAACTAACTTTATTATCAAAAGTAAAAAATTCAATTCACCAATTTATAAATCTTAAACATACATAACGGTTGATTCTTATCCCTTTAAGACTCCATTGGCGCCGCGCAATTATGCTATTTGCTATCAGTACACTAACTCCGCTATTGCATCACTGATTATTCTAAGAAAAAACCTAAAACAGTTACAATGTGTAGTTTGCGTTCATGGACTAACAGGGTCTGTCTCCGAAGTTACTGTGCACTCTTAAGTAAAAAATAATACTCGGAGTGGAAAGGGTTAAATGTGGACTCTCTTGTACCGTATCTCCTGTTTGAATTTAATAAATTTGTATTTTTAATGTGTTTACTATTATTCTATAGTAGTGATTGATAGATAGTAGTAGTAGAGGTGATGGTACATAGTGCATACTGGTGAAATATAAATCGAATTCAGTTTAGATGTTAGGATTTTTTCCCTTATAAAGTTACATTTAAGTTGAAATCGGAACAGTTGGACGTTCCGAAGATACTTCTCGAGACGCCGGAATAACAGCCACCAAACTGGGATGTCTGACCTCTGGGGACCCTATTTTCGGAACGTCGGTAATTCAAGTAGGTAAATACATTATTTTGCTGTAATAGCCATTTTAATTGTTTATATATAATTTGGCATAATATACAATTTCTATTGTTTCAACATAAACATCGAAACTTTTGACATTTTAATTTTAGTTACGCAATTAAAAAAATTCAAAATTAAATGATCGCAAAAATTGTTATGTTATTGTCTTGGAAGTTTTTTTTTTTTTTTAAAAAAAATAAAAATTGTTTACTATATCGAAGTCAAAAATCAAAAATCGCTATCTAATTAGAATGCATTCGATTAAACAATTTTATTGATGGAATGATGAAATGAGTTTGTTAGAATTCAAAAATCCAAATCATGATAAGTAGATTTTGTTCAATTTTTTTGGAAGTTAATAGGATTCTTAAGGTTTTTTTTGTTTTTTTTTTTATTGAATAAGACTAAATTTTTGGCAAGAATATTACTCGATATAATAGAAATATTCAATTCGTTCAATATTTTAATGTTACGTAATTTTCTAAATTCAAATTATTTATGGAAGAGTTAATAGCAATTATTTAATGTTGCAGCTACATATGGATGATCGGTCTAGAAATGCTATCAAACGTTCATTCAGAATATCAATTTTAAAAGTTACTTACAAAATACTGATCGAATCGAATGCGCTATGTTTGTACCGAGTACAATTTGAATACAAGAATACGACATTGTTTGTTAGTGAACTGGAATAATAATTTGATTTGTTCTTTACATATAGATTGAATAATAATTAATAAATAATATTTACAATAATAAAAATTACACGACGCATATTTGTTTAAATGGCTGACCGAAAAAAAAGTGAGCATTTTCGTTTACAAAAAAAGAAAGTGTATTGTGTAAACTGTAAACTTACATATAATTTAATTAAATTAATTAATTATAAAAAAAATTATATAAAAACAAATAGAAAAATAAACAGAATGAAAACTAGCGTCCTCTCTTTCTCTCACTATGTATATATAAAAAACGTACACACAATTTGCATTTAAATGCCCAAAAATTCGAATAACTCTTTTGTTTGTTTTTTATCGCAGAATTTTTTTTTTTTTTACATTTACTTACATATATTATTTATTTTTATTAAACTAAGAGTTCCTATATATTTTCATTTTATTTGTACATGTATACGTTTTTAATAACATTGTGTATGTGTGTTTGTGTGTGTGTATATATGTGTGTGTTTGTGTTTGTGTATACAATGATATAATAAAAACAAACTTATTTACACCTTATAGACTAACAACTGTTTAATTTTTTTTCTTTTCTAGTATTTTTTTTGTTTTTTTTTTTGCTTTTTTTTTTTTTTTTAAATATATATACATGTACATATGTTAGATGCTTGCTTTTAATAATAGGGGTAGGGGTTGGAAGAAAAAAAACCAATTACATAACAATTTACACAAATTTGACAAGAGTGTAAGTGATACAAAAAGCTGCATAACGGCATTGTTAATATTTTTATAAACAAAAAAAAAAAAAATTGGTTAATTCATAGAAAATGGTCTAGATATTTGTTTGTGTGTGTATATAATATAAATATAAATTAAAGTGACAATTAATTATAATATTAATTTAGTTTGATAATATAATAAATGGTAATTCGCGCGTTTTTTTTTTTAATTTTATTTTAATATTAATTTTTTCTTTTTTTTTGTAAAATATATATTAAATTTCATTCATTTTTAAAACACACTTCATCACAATCAAGAAATTCAATAAATAATAAGTACTCGAGCAGTTTCTAATGTTTGTTTTTGTCCAAATATTTATATTTACAGTTCCACACAACGAAGTTTCTTCCGATTATTATATTTAACGCTAAAAAACACTTTTCTCTCTTTCATTTTAAATTTATTAATTACTAAGAAGTCAACGATTTGAATTTGGTTTTTAACTAGAGCACTATTATTTACAAAACATAACGTAATTACTACAATTGTTCGACAAATTTTGTTAGTTGATCTTGGGCTGTTAATGGAACGCCATCTACACCGGGACCAAGACCATCTGGTGGTACACCAACTGGTGATTGATGTGGCGGATGCATATGATTATGTAATTCGGGTCCAACTTGCTGTGGTGCTGGTGAATGACTTGGCATATGATGTGGACTTGGTTGGGCACGTGGCGACGCCGACGGTTGTGCACGGGGTGATGGTGCAGCCCTAGGTGATGGTGTTGGTTGAGGACTTTTTATTGGTGGTGGTGATCGTACTGTTTGCATAACATGCTGTTGCATTGCATGTTGTGGTGTTGGTGGACCCATAACACCTTGATTTGGCTGTCCTTGCTGTTGTAATGATGATTGCAATACACCACCAACTTGTTGTTGGGTGTTTGGTGGTTTTAAGCCTTGCTGAAGAGCATATTGTTGATCGGGTGCAAAACCACCACTTTGGAAGGCGCCCATTTGTGAGGCTCGGGGCCGCTGTTGTGGATATGGTGGTGGATAATTTGGTGGCATATGTAATTGGCGTTGTTGCATCATCATCTGTTGTTTATACCAATGTTGTTGTTGTTGTTGTTGTTGCTGCTGCTGCTGCTGTTGTTGTTGCTGTTGTTGCTGCTGCTGCTGCTGTTGCTGCTGTTGAACTTGCTGTTGCTGTTGTTGAGATTGTGGATTCATTTGGCCACCGACTCCAACAACCTAAAAGGTAATTATTTTTTTGTAACGAGAACAATTTCATACTTCTTGCATACAGCACACACTTCTATACGTTTTCGTGCAAAAATACTAATCACAACAACGAATTTCAAGAATTTTTTATTGTGTTTTATTAAGTTGTAAATTTAATCATTTTAGAGAGATAATGTAGATTGTAGCTAGTAATGTAAAAATCATGATTTACATTCGTTAAAAATATTTTAGTTCTAGGCATTAATTACGCACACTATAACAATTTACACCAGGAGCCTTACTATAAATTACGTTGCGAAAGCAAAAAATATACGAAATATTATGTCATGTTAGAACTAATTTAGAAACGAAATCGCATTGGTTGGTTGGACTAGAACCAATTTGTACGCCAACATTTGACCGAATAGCATTTAACCAACAGACAATATGTACGACTGGAATTAACTAAAAAATACAAGAGGAAGGGTACTTAAATTGTTATTTTTAAATTATTTTTAATATTTTTAATTATAATAATTTAAAAATAACAATTTAAGTCCCGTCCTCAAATGGGGACAGCCGGCGTTAATGGGACAATTAAATATTTTGATTGTTAGATTTGATCAATTAGAATTTTTTATTCATTATTGTGTATAGTATACCAAATTATTTTGCCATTTTTTTTTAATACGACAAAAATATACTTTTCCATAAAACGTCGAAAAAAATTTGTTAGTAGGATGTATGTATTTGTGTATATGTACCTATAAACGACATAGTGTATTGTTTCAAAAATTGGCAGATATAAAATGAGACAAATTCTTTTTTACTTGTAAGTTTAATCACAGGGTAATAGTACTATTACCCTGTGGTTCAATCAAGTAACCAAATTTTGATGACTGTGTTTTTAGTTTAGTTTGGACTTGCAATTGATAATTACCATTTATAACAATAATTTTAATAAATGTCAAACTTTTTTTTTTCCAGTCTGTTTTTTAAATTAAGACAAAAATTAAGTAATTAATTTCTTTCCTTAATTCAATTTCTTTCCTCAATTATTAATTTGCTGAAGACATGGTTTCTTCATATTGGAATCTTTCCGTAATTCCTAATGCGCTAAAGACAAGGTTTCTTCATATTGGATTCCATCCACAATTATTAATGCGATAAATACAAGAATTCTTCTCTATAAACTCTTATTCATATGTACAATGTACAGTACACACATACATATTCGAATAACAAAAATCTAATTGAACGAAGCCAAAAGTCGAAATATTTCATTTCGTTTTTCAATAGCAATAGGCCATTATGCAAATTTTATTATTTTATAAAAGTTTCTATATTGTATATCTAGAATTTATCCTTATCAAGTTACCTTGTTTGTGTACATATTATATTATATTGCAGAGAATAATTCAACAATCGAATGTATTTTTTATTTCCCTCATACCAATTAATTGCATTTTTACATTATTTAATCATCGGATATTATTTATCATTATCCATTAAATTCATTAAAATCCGTGAAAAAAATTATGACTCCATATAACTATCAAATACACTTTAAATATCTATTACCCGTTCAAATTCATATAGGGCGTTATAAACTCCGTACCAAAGTTATAATACCCTTTAATTAACATCATGCGGGTATAAAGAGATCACATTTCTGAATGAATCAATCAAATTGCACTTTAGAATCTTAATAACAATTATATTTCTTAATTTAAGCACACATAAACATTCACACATTCACAACATAAAATTAAAAAATATTAAATAACAATTGTTCTGTACTTACCGGCCCTTGTTGCATAGGATTTGAGACCGGTTGCCCAAGCATCGAACCTTGCATAACCTGCATACGATTTTGTGGTATTTGACCCGGCGGTAATTGCACTTGTTGCTGTTGTTGTTGGGCCATCATATGTGGTAAATGTCCCGGTTGTTGTGGAACACCTCCAGCGGCTGTATTTTGGTTTTGCTGCGATGCCTTTAATAATGATCAATCAATCACGAAATGTTTTTATTGACAATATTGAATACCTGTCTTTGTTTGATAAATGCGGCCATCAGCTGTGGATTTGACTTGAGAATTTGTAGTATTTGTTGTTGTTGATCAGGACCAGATGTGGGATTCTTAAGCGTTTGCATCAGTTGCTGCAGCGCATGTTTAGACGCCTGTGTAGCTTGTTGATTACCTTGAATTATTGGTGGTTGAACACCACCGCCACCAGGCCTCATACCACTCATCATTTGATTATTGCCAGGTCCTACAACCATTCCCATCATGCCCTAATACAATTTGAAATTAGTAAATTAAAGAAAAAAAAGTTAATATAACCAGAAATTACCTGTTGCTGTTGCATAGCATTTTGCTGCATCATTTGATTTTGATTTGGAGGCCTTAATCCACTTTGATTCGTACTATTTGGATACCGTGGACCCCATTCACCCATTGGCAGTAGATTAGTACTGGTTCCTGGACCACCCATCGATACAACAGTTTGTTGTTGTTGATTCGGTAAGCCGCCCATATGGCCAGGCATACCACGTTGCATTGCTGGTGGTGGCATTTGAACACCTGTTGGAGCTACTTTACCAAAACCACCGCTATGAGGAACTTGTTGTCTGGCAGCTTCTTCTTGAACCTAATCATTGTAAATGTTATTATTCAATATGAAATTAATTGTACAAAGTGAATGAATTATTACTTGTTTCACAACTTGCAAAACATTAGCTGGTGGAGTTTGGGTTCCTGGTTTTAAACCAATTCCAGGTTGATGAGGACTGCCCATTCCGCCAATTGATGAAACTGGTGATGAAACAGACGATGGACTCATGCCACCACTGCCACTTGCCATCGATCCACTTTGCATATTGCTTCCAGATATGCTTTGCACACTTGGGGCTGCGGTTCGTGTATTCATTACAGCCATACGACGACGAAGTAGTTGCGCTTGTTGTAGTCTATGAAATTGATTGATTGACTTAAATATAATTATTTTAAATTGATAAAATAAATTGATTACCTTTGTTGCAACTGTTGTTGTTTGAGTTTATGTTTAATATTAGGACAAAACGGTACAGGACATTTAATTTCTTGACAATGCTTTGCATGATAACAACATAATGCAATAAGTTGCTTACATATAGGACAACCACCATTAGTTTTACGTTTACAGAGTTTTGTGTGAGCAACAACACGTTTCATTTTCTGGCATGAAGGTAGTCTACAATTTGCGTCACGACATTGACATGCATGTACCAATGACTGTATGCACCGTTGAATCGATTGCTTTCTGGCCACCTGTGGATTAGCTTGCTGTAAGTCACTGGGCGATGAACCATCATCCAGATCAAAACCAAGTTTTTCCATTTGATGTGGATGGCCAACTTTCTCTTTGCAACCCGTACATAAATCAAAATCCTATGAAAAATAAATTTATTTGTCAAATTATTATCATGTTTTCTCCTTAATTAGATTAAATAATTTAATTATACTCACATCACAAACTGTACAGTGGTATCTAGTTTCAACGTGATTTTTGCAATTGTTACAAGTGTAGACAAATTTATCTTGTCCTTGATTATGCAATTCGTAAAGCATGCACAAAGTACTGAATTGTGCACGTCGCAGCGATGAGAATTCAAAATGTTTATCTCTTGCCAATGTTAAAAATGCATCTCGTCCGTCCATAAGATCGCACGACATAAGTGGATCAGGATCTTGAATTGGCTAATAATAAAAATAGAATTTATTTAAATACATTTTATCCACATTAATAAATAGAAATTAATTACAGCTAGACTTGCAGCTGACTGGGCTGAATGTAATCGAATAACAAAGAAAACTTCCTTATGCTTTTCCATCGTAGCAAATATTTTTGCGCTTAGATCATTACCCGTTTGTTGTTCACTGGATTTTTTACTATTTTTTCGCTGAGCTGCTTTTGATTTATTTGATTTTTTTGCCTTTTTCTGACCTTTCTTTTTGTCATCACCACTAGCATCGTTATCCTCGTTCATTGAAAATATCTACAATAAAATTACAAATTATGAAAATAGCGCCAATTACTTATAAGAAAATTTAACAAACCGCATTTGCGGCTGCTTCGGCGGCCTCAGCTTGTTTACGTTTTTCCTCCTCTTCTTGATCTAATTCCTTTATACTTTCCTCTAAGACGTTTGGCCAAAAATCACCTTCAAAATATGGAAGCTCTGCTGCAGATGTTAATTTATCTTCCATCGCTTGCTTCAAGATATCCTTATAATCTTGGATAGTTCGTTCAATCATACCTTTATCGAGAATTTTCTTATACCATTCTTGCAGTCTTTTTGGTTTTGGTATTTTTTGATCAATTGGATGACAATGAAAAATATAATCATCGCCTTCAGATGGCGGACATGCCCATATATGAGCCATTGTATATCCAAGCTGTTTAACATAATCCATATAACCAAGTAAAATTTCATGGTATACAGCTGTCCGATATTGACGTGGCTTAAAGAAATGCACTGAATCTAAGTAGGCTATATATACGCGACGTGTATTTGGATTTGCACATTCCGAACCATATTCCTGAACATGCATACCGAAGAAACAAACATCAACGCCATCCAATTCTTCAAATGCAAATAGTGCTTTGGCACGATATGGAAATTCAGAATTTAATTCACCAGATTCAACAAAACGGCTTCGCATACCAGGTTTGACCTCAACCATTTTATCTGAACTAGATAGGACACGTATATGAACTTCACCAGCACCAGCTTCTTTTTTCTTTAAAAAGTTATTAACTCTGGTTTCAATATAAATACCAAGTTTTGTTGTTGGTAAACGTTTTGCATTGAATTTATTTTCTTTTCGTTTGGCTCCTTTCTTTTTGAGACAATTATCACAAACAAAACCACCGGGCCATATACTTTCTAAGTATAAAACACAAATTTGGTGTTGCTTTCTACCACAATCCAAACAATCGACAAACGGTTCAAGTTCCAAGTGATCATTTTTCAGTTCTTTAAATTGATCTTTCTTGATTTGCCTAATAGAATTTTTTTTAAATATTCAATCACAATTTATATCATTTTTGTTAATTAATTTTAAATTTATAGATTTTCCATTAATTCTATTTTTACACAATTTCATATAATTATCTTTTTTTGCACAGCTGGACGTTGGACGTTGGTGTAAAAAAAAGGATTAGGTAATAATAAAACTACAAGTACTTTGTATGCCTAATAAATCAAGGAAATCTTATAAAAAAAAAACTCTTATCAGAGATCCAGAAATCTCATTCTATATTTTATCAGATTTGTTTGAAATAGTTATAAGTGAGATTAAAAAAAAGGAGTTAGAAAAAGAGGAGTTAGGAAGTTCATTTATATTAAATGACATTTTATAATCTCTAAAAGATAGATGGAATGTAGTTGTTGGACTGCCACAGCTGTCAAAATATTGGTAATTACAACTAAAAAACATTACCATTCATCGATTCTAGCTAAGCCGTTCATATCAAATAGGAGAAATACCTAATTTTTGACTTATTCATACAAAATATGCAAAACTGCAATTTTTCTGAACATAGTCAGTAAAATTCAGCAGACCCCGGTGAGCTGGTCAGTGGACATGGACATGTGAATTAAATATGGAATCAGGAGTAGAGACAGAATTAGAGTACTATAGGATCGTGGTACTGGAGAGCCTATCGATGAAAAATCGGTATACTTGTCTGTTACTCACGAAAACAATAGCCGACTGTTCAAAAACTCAACATAAAATACTAAAATACAAAGCAATTTCTTACTTTGCGACATAAAAATAGAAATTTAGGAAAAAACTAAACACGTGGTCAGAATGCAGAGCAACCCTAACATTTTTGGTGATTTTTATAATAAATTTCAATTTGATAATAGAAAACAATGTTGTTTAATTGATATATTGAGACGGTCCTGGATTTTCAAATGTATTTTATGCTGTCGCCCATATGTTATATACACATAACTGAGGGAAAAGTTTTGTCTAGTAAATATAACTGAGAGTAAGGTATCAAAATCTGCTTGGTGTATTTTCATACAAAATTTTTGGTATAAATATAACCGAGAGTAAATATAACTAAGCATAAATATAACCGAGAGTCTACTGTATTTGTTTCATTGATGCTATGATAGAAAAGGGAATGAAGGACAGATCTTTTGAAAGTGCATATAAATTTTTTTTAAACTTGGTGTTTGATTTTTGATCAATTTTGAAATATGGTTGGTTTGTTTCTGATTAATAATTTTTTCTAATTAAATATGTATTTGTAAAATTAGGAGACCGGCAGACTTTTAACTGTACCATTAAACCAGTAAAGAAGGAATAATTGGCTACCTCAATTATGTATAATATACTCGTATGAGTATTTGTTTTATATTTACAACTTTGTCTAATGAATCAGGCACACACAGTATCTAACTCTGTCCTATATCTCGTCCGATTTGCTCCACAAACAAAATAGATGTTAGAGGGCATGTCAGATCAGAAGGGAATGGGTCCATCTATGGAGCTCTATGAATTTTCGAGCACTCTAGGACGCCCGCACTCTAATCACACGAGTTGAAAAAAATATAGTAAAATATAAAACATAAAAAAATTTACTTTTCTTATTGGAAGTTCGAAATTTTCACCATCTCGAACAGATAATATATAATTTTTAGATTATTTATTCAAACGTTTGCTATACCTACATTAGGAAATGTGTTCCTAATAACTTTTTATTAAAAATATTAGTTAAAGTTAAGAAAAAAGATGGGTTTTGTCTTTCATCAGTCTTTTGTTGGTTAGCAAGTGATTATCGGAAAGAAATTCATCATTGTTATCTACATATTAGAAAAGTTTGACTTTTTGATTCATAAGTAACCTTCTTCTTTTTAAAAAAAAAAAAAACACTATCAATTACAAAATATTGTTAAGTTGAGGTTTATAATCAAGTTCAATGTTCAATCTATTTAACAAAAAAAAAAGCAAAACAAATATACTTACGTTTGTGACTGCAAAGGATCATCTCCAAGTGTTACAGTATCACCAGGTATGTCATTAAAACATTTTTGACAAAAAGTATACCTGCAAATAACAAATGGTTTTAAAAAATTGACAATTTGATGACATAACTCTAAGTTAGATTTAAAGGTTTGTTTTAT